>KE372823.1:29839-39981 GCA_000418225.1 Zizania latifolia | reverse complement strand
AGAAATCACTACTCTAACTTCAATAAAATTGTAAATAAGAAAATAAAAAATGACTTCTAGTAACATAACTCCACATAGCAACTTTGTTCACAAATTAATCCAACCGGCAACCGCACCACCATTAGCAAATCAATGCCTGGTGTTTTCAGGATCATTCGTTAAGAACTCCTTTTCTTACTTGGATAGTTGGATATTACCACACCGTTTTTCATGGAATGAACAATAAAGTGGTGCATCAAATTTTTGGTTGACTTTTGCTGATGACTGTAGAAAGGAAATCAGAATACCAACAGCAAGAAAACAAAATGCAGATCGAATTTGAGGAAAGAGCATCTGTACCTCTCGCTGGTCCGGAACACAGCCCCAGCATTTTCAAGCAATATCTTGAGAAGTTCAAGAGCAAGAATCTTCCCCCGCATCACAATGGGATCAGATGGTGCATCCTTGGGCGGTGTCTTCATGGAGAGCTTACACAATGCCCGGAAAACCAAGAAAGCATCCCTTCGCAATTTATTCCCAATCCTCACATCAGCATCATCATCCAAAGTGCCCACCACTGCCCCCTCCACACCAAGCTCATCCTTACGACCCTCAATAGCCGTTTTGTACATGCTGATCTCCCAGTACTTGGCATCAAGCATGTCCTTGTCTGTCGAATCAAGCAAATCTGCTGGATTTGCCCCTTCCTCTGCTGCTGCTGTTGTCTCAAATGCACCATCATGAGCCACTGCCCCACCTCCACCTGCAGCTGCTGACGAAGTCGTCCGTGACATCGGTGTGAGCGCACCATCAAAGTCTCCAATAATCTTCGAGATGAATCCCTGTACGAAGTTGGCATCAGCGACAGGTGATGTACCAGAAGCAGCGTCAGGCAGCTCGATCACGTCAGCCACAACGATGGGCTGCACAGGCACTGTGGAGGAGTCCGCCTCCATGCGACGGAACACGATCACCAGCATTTGCACGAGCGACGCCTTGGCAGTGGCCTGGTTCACCACGCTGCGGCTCCCTAGGTACATATCATAGCAAGCGCGCACGGCGCGGAGCAGGCAATCTCCATGGAGGCGAACCGACGTGGAGGTGACTGCCGAGAGGAGCGTCTTAAGGAGGAGGAGCTCGATGTGCTCGTCGTCGAGGTGGAGCGCGTTGCAGGCGGCATCGAGGAGGGACGCGACGAGCTGCGCCGATGGGTCGGCGGACGGGTCGGCCTCGCCATGGATGTAGGAGTGCGCGATCAGCCTGTGCAGCAGCTCGAGCGCTGCCTCCGCGAGCTTGGCGCTGCCGGAGCCGAGCGCGGAGGAGACGGGACCGAGGAGCAGCTCCGAGTCCGCGAGCGAGAGGGTGCGGAGCGGGCCCGGCTGCGAGGAGGAGGAGGTGGGCGTCGTCGGGGAGGTGGGAGTGGACGGGGTCTGCGTCGTGGCGGGCGGCGGCGGCGGCGGGTTCTGGAGGCGGTCGAGGATGGACTTGGCAGTGTGGGAGAGCTTGGAGTGCGCCTTGTTGCGCCACGAGGCGTTTTTGATGAGCTTCTCGAGGAACGGCACGAAGGCCTCCACCAGCCTCGGGTCGGACTCCGGCGGGGTCGGCGGCGCCGCCCCGGCCGCGGAGGCCATTATTCCTCGACGGATCCGGTGGCCACGGCCGCTCGCCGCACCGGGTGGATCTAGATCTGGGTGGGGAGAGGAGAGTGGTTCGGTGCGGTGCGGGGCTTTGAGGTGGTTTGGATCGGCGAACGGAGGAGGGAGAGAAAGGGGAGAGATGGTCGCGTACTCGCGTCGCGTGCGTAGATTTTGGCAAGGGAGCTCGGAGCGGCTGGTATACGGGCAGTCTATGGCTGGTGGGGACGTAAACATGTGGACCCCAAATGTCAATGGGTGATTACCGGAGGTTGCGGCTATTATAGGGGATAATGCGTAGGCGATCGGGAGAGGCAAAGGCGAAGTGACGGCAATAGGGGGGGCCGGCGATGAGTTGGCGGGGCCGAGGTGTCAAGTGGACGCTGTCTATGGGCTATGGACTTTGGGCCTGTATCTTCATTAGGCTTGATCAGTGGGCTGTATTAGTTCGGCCCAAGAAAGTCAGGTCAGTTCAGCCCATCGACCATACAAAATCTTCGACATAACTTCGCGGTAATAGACATTGACATTTTTTCTCCTTTTTTCCACGACATGATATTTTTTCCGAATACATGATTGACACGGTACTGGTGTTTTTATGCAGGGCTGCAGTACTCTCGCAGGGCCAATGTTGCGCATTTCGTGGTCAAACACTCAAATGCGCGGCGATCATCGGAAACCATTGCAATTTGCAAGCATGTGTACCATGACATTCTAAGACAAAACGGTGTGCCGTGATATATCAATAAAATAAAAATCACCAGTCGTCAGGTTCGTGGAAGCACCAAGCACGTATCACCGACGTAGCTTTTCAGATTGCAGACAAAAGAGGGGTGCGTGGAGCATGATTTAATTTGCATCAATTGCTGGGCCAATCAACAATAAGGCAGTACCATCCTACCGACTGGAATGGTTTATTCGCATTAATTATATTAGTATTATTATTATGTTAACTAAAATCTAATGTAACAAATAATTTATTAATGTAAGAAAAAAATGATGTCCGATGTAAGAAATCAGCTCTACATGATAACTAAGAAAGCGGAGAAGGGGATCAGGAGAGAAGATATATGTGATTGAATATAAATTTATTTAAAGAAATTATCTATTGGAAAGAGAAGATATATGTGATTGGATATCTAAATAAAAGAGAGCAAGACACTACCATAGACACAATGACTCTATAAGTTAAGACTATCGTTAACAAGTTATGTTGGGGTAGGAAGTTGATGACCGTCAAGCAAAGGCGTTGTGTCGTTGTGATGCAATACACTTACTTGAAAATAATTTTCAGTTATTATTTTTATATCTTGATGATGTATGTGTTTCTCAATAATATACCTCGATCTCATAGCTCAATTAATATTTCTATTAAGAAAATTAGACTATATCAATCTAATTTTACACCCTCTATTTTGTTCTAACTTCACAACTACTGGCCACCGACTATATATGTGCAGTAACTATCGAATGCTATCGATCTACCATGACCAAAGAACTGAAGAAGCTAGCCTGCACGCCAGCATTACCACCTACCAGCATGTGAACTTCACATGATACAATTCGCCAAATAAGTGTTTTTTTTTCAGAAAATCAATAAAATCCTTAGTACTTGCCAGATTAATTAATCATGCACTCTTTCTCTAAGTAATTGTATATAAGAGTTATATAGACTTACAGCTGTGTGTTAGAGATCTTGAAAACGTGTTCATGCATGTGTCGGAGGTACTTGCACAGGCTAGCTAACTACAACATTTTGCTTTTAACTACTATATTCGTGTATAGACTGAAGAAACAAGAGCTAATTTACATGAGGTTATACGCAAATCAACCCCCTTTTAAGAACTGAACTCTCAAATGATAATAATATTTTTATAAACTGCAAGTTATTACAATATATATATATATATAGATTGAAAACGATGAATATGGATTATTTAATTAATTAGCGGGTAAGTGTACAAATACTGCGTATTAATTGCATGCACTGATAATTAAGCTGAACTTTAGGATTTAGTAGAGATTTAGAAGAAAAATCTTTAGGCCACATGCCCACACCCACCCACCCAGATTCTTCTTCCATTGCCATCAATCACAACATACTCACAATTAATCTCCATTTCTTAAAAGCAACTTAGTTGCAACAAAAAAAAAATGAAATCAGTTCTGATGCTTAATTTGACACCATGAATATAATGAAGTAGATTTTTTATCAGCAGCTACTTGGAATAGATGCTTCTTAAAATCTCGTGATTAATTAATGGAGCGGTGACAAATTAAAAGCTATGCTACTACATGTCAAACTGTTACTACTACTGACAGCCCCCATGCCACCTGCTTCCTCTCCTGCAGCCCCTGCAGAAGCAAAGCCAAATATGTAACCATGCAAGTGAGCAAGCCTGCTTGCACCCTGGGCTAACAAGAAGGCGGATACGCGAAAACCGGCCATTGCTGCTTACCTACTCCCTGCTCGCCATCACCGGCCGGCTCCTTCATCGGGCAGACATTGCCGCGAACTCTGTGTCTCTGTCCATTTCGCTGCAAATCTTGCGCCTTGTTCCATCGATCCGTTGATCGGTCGGTTCATGCGGCGCAAGAAGCTTCATTATCTTGAGTGCGGCGGCGGCGGCGGCGGCTGCTGCTCGTGCTTCACTGCGGACCGGCCGTGGCGGTCTAGGAGCTCCCTCGCCAGCGCCTGCAGGTCTCCGCCGCCTCCGCCTCCGGCCGAGCTCTCCGGCACGCCGGAGGGCGCCCTGGCCGGCGTCCCATATGTCGGCTGTCGGGGCTGGTGGTGATAGTGGTGGTGGTGATGCTGCTGCTGGAGAGCCCATTGAGGTTGTGGCGCCGGCGGATCGAAGAGGGTGGAGAGGTCGACGGTGGTTGGGGCGCTCGTCGACGACGGGAGGTCCGAGATGGAGAACGGCGCCGGCATCGGCATCGGCATCGGCATCTGCGGTGGTGCCGGCAGCTGCTGCGTCGGAGATGGCAGCTCCAGCGTGGCCAGGTGGGCTTGCAGGTAGGTCAGCTCGGCCTGGAGATTCACCACCTGTGAAGTATATTATCACAGGACGTGCCAGATGTTCATGCAAGTACACAAAAATCACGCAATCATATGCATATAATACTGCAAGCGAGACAAAACCATGAAATTAATGAGTTGAACGGTGAAAAAAAATCAAACAATTGGTAGAAAAAGAACGGAATTTTGGATCTTCTAGTACTAGAGATCGGCGCTGGGCTTTTCTTTCGAGAGGCCAGCTGACCGGAAACCAAGCACAAGTACGGCCACCACCGGCCACCACCTCCTTGAGTAGATTAATTGTTCAGGGCCCAAGATATATTACACGCGGCGTGACGGTGGACGCACGGTCCGTCCACGAGATCGGACGACGCGGACGCGACGGATGCATGAGCCGTGCATATCATCCATGGCGGGTACCAGCGGAAGAAGAGGAACAGTTTCCCGGTTACACGCTTGGCGTGTTCGCCTCTTTTCATACTGCTCGTTGCTTGGCTTGGCCGTGTTGGTTTCCTCCGGGAAAGAGACTTGCCTTTCTCGAGAAAGAAACACGCCTAGCTTCTCCAGAAAATCATCTTGTCCCATCTGATTGAGCTGAGGACAAGATCCAGATTCATACGCGTCGATCCATGCATGCACGCACGCAGCGGCAGGCCAAGAATTCTCCAAGCAAAACAAAACAATAATCAAGCCGACGAGGCGACGACGACGCATCGATCGATCAACCGGTCAACTCGTCGCGCGTATGCTGGTTGTAAATAGTAGCTCGCAATCCAGTATACCTGCTGCTGGAGGGCGAAGATGTGAGCGACGCAGCCGTAGACGGGGTCGCGGAGGCGGGCCTGGGCCTCGTAGCAGATGGTGACGACGGCGTCGGGGCGCTTGTGCTGCGGGATCTGGAGGAGAAGCTTGGACACGTTGCTGGCGCCGAACACCTTGTGCACCGCCGCGAAGTGCGCCGCGCCCTGCTCCGAGTCGAAGTAGGGCGCGAAGACGCACCCGCTCACGCACTTTCGCCGCAGGAACTTGCACGCGCCGCACGGCCCGCCACTGCCGCTCGGCCCTCCTCCCCCGCCGCTGCTGGCGCCGCCTCCCGAGCTCATTGCTCGATATCTAGATTCTGCTATAGTTATAAGCAACTCTGAAACTGGTGTAAAGCAAGAGAGGAGGGAGGAGGAGGAATGCCAAATTGCTAATATGGTAGTGGTAGAAGTGGAGGGGGAAGGGCATATGCGTAATATGGAAACCGGAGTCGCCTCCCCGATCTCTCTCCTTTTGGTGCTTGTCCTATTGGTGGAAGGTCATAGTGCAGGGCCGGTTAAGTTGCAGTTTCATCTGGGTTTTCGCTTCTCTGTCCCTTCTCCTGCACATTTTTCCTGTTCTTTTGCACCTGTACTTTGCCTAGCAATTCTATACTCCTATGCTATACTACTTGCAACATGCTACTACGAACTGTGTGTTGTTTTGTTCTCGTGGTATTGATGAGACTTTAAAGCCACGGCATGGAAGAGCCTAGCTAGGTCAGTTGCAGGTAGCAAGCACCCCCGGCCTCTTCCTTGCTTCCCTCTCTTTCTGCTTTTTCGAGCTCTTAAAAAGGGACTAGAAGATTGCGTGAAGCAAGCACAGAGAGAGAGAGAGAGAGAGAGAGAGAGAGAGAGAGAGAGCGCTACCCCTCTCCCGTTTGGCGTCCACACATCCATCACTCACGCACACACAATCTCTTTCAATTCTCTCTCGAAACGTATGTGCATGCGAGCACTGTAGAATGGCAGAGGTGGCTCACCTAGCTTCTGACCGGCCGGCGGCCGGCCGGGTCGTCCTTGATCTTGCACACATTCCGCTGCTGCGCACACAGTGGCCGGGCGGCCGGCAGCAGCTGGATGGCTGTGTGCATGCATGACTGTGTAACTGTGTAACACATGACGCTAATTATTTGTGAGTGCATTTAACTAGATTTATCGAGTATCTAGATGTTTGCCGAGTGTTTTTTACGGTGCTTAATATAGAAGGTGAATTATCGAGTATGCGACAAAATGTACTATAGATTTATCGAGTGTCTAGATACTTGCCAAGTGCTTTTATATGGTACTGAGTTTATCGAGTGTCTAGATACTTGCCAAGTGCTTTTATATGGTACTGAGTCTAGAAAATGCACTCCAACAAATAATATAATCGTTTCTGGTAGCGTGTGAAGACAACATGACATTAGCCCCACCACCACCCCCGGCGCTACGCTTCACCATCCATCCATCATCCATCGAGTGGATTTTACTTGCCTTCGATCAATCTATCCTAGCTTCCTTAAGCTATACTTGTGCTTGTAGCTTACAGCTGCTTGCATGCATGGATGCAGCAGCGTGCGACCGGCGGGACAGCTTGACGTTTTGGTCAAAAGATGACTTCCTGATCGATCAGAGGCGGCAGGGCGAGGCGCGCAGCAGCTCGCACTGTGCATGCATCAGGCCATACGTCTAGTCGTCTCCACGCATGATCTATCTGATCACTCTGTACTCTGGAGAGAGCTACCTACACAAGTGTACATACATACACCAGGATTGTGTTGCAGCTTGAACATGGCAAATTACTAGCAGTGGTTTCTACTATGCATTGATGATGTGATGGAAGGTTGGATTAACGTACAAGCCCAGCTATTAGCAGTACATTTTCTGTAGGGATATTTATGCGTGAGCTATTAGCAGCTCGTCGTACATCACCACAATGAAGTAAGACGCAATGCACCATGTATGTTAAGTATCTAAACGCGGTATTAATTATGCCTATTTTGATACGTAATCACGTAGTACGAAAAAAAAAGTCCTTCTGTAGATTATTCTGCTTCCTTCATTAAGCAAAACAATGCAGTATAGCCACGCGCTTAAAATATTGGATCATCGTCATCGATCGGTCAGCTCCATTTCTTTCTTTTGTTCTTTTCAAGCTGACCATTCAATTGATTAGTCATCAGATACAATTAAAATATATAATCAAAATACCAAGTACCATTCACGTAAATAATTTCTCTACTAACTATACCAATCATCGCGTTAAAGGCTAGGCTCAAATATTTTCAATCACTTTGAATCGAAGGAATTTTCTTTGAAATTTTTTCCTAAGAAAATAAATAGGATTACAGCATTCTTATGGATTATTTTTCTATACCCTCAATCCATAGGAAAATAAATAAAAGCTCGTACATTATGTTTTTATTTTCCATCGAGAAGTGCAATGCACTCACTTCCTTTCTCTCCATTGCCCCTCTTTCACAAACTAAATTACTTCAAAATTTATGTGTTTTATTTCCTATTAACCATCTAAAGGCACTACTTTCATATTTCTAGGTTTTGAAATTCATAGGATTAGATAGTGCAGGACATATTATTTATGCATTTTCCCCATGTTTTTATAATCTTGTGTTTCAAAGGAGCTATTAGTATACACAGAAAGTGCTAGTTGCTTGAAAATCTTTGCAGGTTATATCTCCAGACCTTTTGGCCTCGCTGTGCTAGCGATGAAACAGATCAAATTAAATGACGATGCTGCATGCGTGTTTTGGATGTTTTGTGTTAGCTAGTAGTATATATCTTTACGTGTGAGTGAGAAGGAAGAAATTACACCGTGTCCACCTCTACAGTAGTGCGGGTCCATTTACGGTACCTCGTTACCTCGTTACCTCCCGGAGAGGTAATAGTTAAAACTAATCTGGACTATTAATTAAGTGTATTTAAAATAATTAATTAAAAAAGAAAACGGACTAACCGAATGTAGATCACCTTGATTACGGAAAGTAATCTACATGCATGTCGCCAGCACGGAAAGTTTGTTGATTATTTCCTTTTTTCTAGTGCATGCAATAAATAATTTGCTAGCATGTGAATTTTTCTACGTGTATTTAGAAATTAATTAATTGTTGCATGTATGTGAGCCCGCACGTATTAAAGGAAGGTTATATGACCTATTACCTCTAGGAGTTAATAGGTTACCAATTTTAAATCTGAGCCGTTGAATCGTACAGATTGGATGGTCCACAAAATTTGAAGGCACCGAAAAATTCTCCTACTACTAGTGCACAAGTTTTTCACAGACGTACGTGTGGAAGGCAGAACTGCAGCAGTAGAAGATGATCTGATGATCTGCACAACCACACTCAAACAATGATTTGTTGACTAGAAAGCTAACTAGGGTTGGGTCGTTATCTACGGTTCACGTGTGAAGTAGTGATATGAAGATACACACTCATACACTGTTTTTTTACATTTATACTCAGCTAGTAATAACATAAGTACTGCCACCATTGAAAAGCTAGATATATAGCTCACACTTGCCATGCCTATAATCCTGCCTTTGCTGCTAGATCTAGCTGTTTGTGCGTAGTAACCGTAGTAACCGTATTTTTTATTTTTTCCTTGGAAAAATACTGCAGTTGCTAAATCTTTAGTAGATTTAGGGGAAACCGTTGGATGCAGTCTCCAGGAATACTGGGAGCTAGGATTCTAAAGCTGTGAACGCCTTTGTAACGTCGCTTTCGTTCGGTTGCAGCCGGCATCGACGACGCGTTAAGTCCGACTGGCTAGCTAGCTATGGAACCGTACTGTACTCGTTCAGTAGAGAGAGAGCGAGAGAGAGAAGCATGCAGCAACATCTGGAGGTAGAAGACAACCGAAGAGCCGTTGGATTGATATCCAACGGACGGCGAGATCAAGCGACTGACGTTTAAGAAAATTCCAGTCGCCCAAGGAATAGCAAAGCTGAATCGACGAATGTGCAGTGCAATTACTTACACAATTTTTTTTGCAACGGATGCATGTTCATGCCTCCTGAAAATGCCATTTACCGAAAATTTTCGCCATTAGATGGCAAATAAGGACTGGTAAACACATGAAATATGCTACTTTGAATTTATCAAAAAGAAATGCTACTCTCCGTGTTCTTGCTTTCCACTCGTGTGGTCAGCGCATAGTAATCACAAAAACTTAGCTGAGGCAGGCGTGGGCCCTCACCTCTTCTATTTTTCTATTGCTTTCAGTGAGCTAGCTAGGAGTAGCATCTCCCAGAAATCCAGCGGGAGGTGATGGGTTTCAGTGACAAGAAGTCAGCTCAGAATACAGCAGGGAGACCATCTGTTTTGCCTACAGCTAATGCATAAAAAATGGGGAGCCGTATCCGGGAAAATTTTACAATTGCTTAGTACTAGCTAGTTAAATTATGAAACCGTATCATTTATCATAAACTCGATTTCATTTATAATCCATTCTCCATCCTAAGTTGAGAGCAATACGACATACTACTCATGCTAGTACAATCTATCCTGAGACTGGTAACTGAATGATTGGGCGAATAGCATGACAGGAATCGATCGGCACCTTGGCATAACAGGCACACAGCTTTGCCGGACCAAAGCAAGACTACCATTCTATTCTACTGGAAGTGACTTGAATCCAACGTCGGGGAGGAGAACCTGCTTCCTAAAGCTTCCGCACTACAGTGTTCCTACTTGGCTACTTGCCTACTTG
>KE372822.1:372524-392279 GCA_000418225.1 Zizania latifolia | reverse complement strand
CAAATAATCTACTTGTACCATCTCATCCAGAATCATCTCATTCCGAATTAATCTATCCAGGACGATCCCATACCGTTCAGTTTCATTCAACCAACCAAACGCTACCTTACTTGGCTCTTGTATTCTTACATATCGATGATATAAGGTTGTATTTGGATTGGGGACATGGTAAAATAAGATTGTCTCATTCTTCTTTTTTGGATGGGATTATCCCATTTTTTGTTTGATTAGCAGATTAGTTCATAAAATATTTTTTTTGGTTGAAGATGCTAAGAAAATGAAATGAGATAACTTATATGTAGGCTCCACACATCATCCTCTCATCTTCCTTCTCCTTTCCAAGCTAGTACCACGTGTCATCCTCTCATTACCTCGCTCCTGCTACGCGCGAGTAGGACAAATTCGTTCTGAATCTGAAGAGAATATTTTCATCCATAAATCATCTCGTTTCATTTGTTTTCCATCAAAACACTCTTAAAAATAGAATCGCCTCATTCCGTTTTAGTATATACCTTCACCCAAACGGACGTTAAACCCAAAAAGAAAGCGAGAGACAAAGAGATATGAAGTGCGGGTCAACCGAGTCGATGATACAATAAATGAAATATAATATAGTGTATTAAAATATAGGAAATAAAGTATTAGAAATTTGTTTAAGAGTAAATAGATTTATTACAAAGATTTTATATACGATAATACTGAGTGGATTTTTGGGTCTCTTATAAATGCTCTTATTGACCCGTCTTTTTTTTTTGGAATTTTTGCACTTTTGGCTGGCATTTGCTATTTTACTATATACGTGTATGCCACATGTATATACATCATATACAGATAAAAGAGTAAATATTATAACTTGTTTTTTTCTTTTTCGCAG
Source organism: Zizania latifolia (assembly GCA_000418225.1). Classification (NCBI taxonomy): domain Eukaryota; kingdom Viridiplantae; phylum Streptophyta; class Magnoliopsida; order Poales; family Poaceae; genus Zizania; species Zizania latifolia. The sequence continues at coordinate 391,405 of KE372822.1, read as the reverse complement.
AGGTGGGCGCGCTGGAGCAAAGCCGGTCATTGGGCCGTTTTAGTGGTGGTGGGCCATCCACCACGAGATCTCTTTGGATCAGCTGAACTTCCGGCCCATCAAGTGTGTAGCTGATAGTTTAGTTTATTTTTTCGGTTTATATATGTGGATGGACCGAGATCGTAGTAGCCTACTTATAAGGTAAATTAGTTTTTTTTTCTTATATCTATGTTTTGAAAAAAAATATTTACATGTATATTTCTCCATTCGATTTTTTCCTTCAATCTACTCTTCTTATTAGACAATTATAAAATCGATCTCTAAAAAATAACATATAAATAAAAAATACTCAAAACATATACATAATTTGATCCACCAAGCATAATTGTACACAACGTCAGTATCAGGGTCAAGAACCTGAATACCTGATACCCTTGTGTGTAAAACGTATGGCTACATTATTTACTCTTAAAGAGGTATTCTTGTACGATACCCTTGTACCAAAGACTGACGTACTATACACATTGCCCGAAGAAATTCCGTACGTAGCTGACCCGTCGACTTCACTTAATTTCAGTTGCTGTCGATGACCTGTGAAACTTGATCAGTTAGCCAATGGGACAGGGATTAGGTAACACGTAATGAGCGCTCAGTCTCAAGCTCAGTGCAGCGTGTGCTAGCTTAGCTTTCTCCAAGATTTCCTTAGCAACCGCGACCAACTCCACGTTTCACTGCACTGCCGCCAGCTACATCATCTCAATTCTCACACTGTCATTTCATATGTGTGTGTGTGTGTGTGTGTGTGTGTTAGTTGCTAGTTATATGGATAATTTTGATATGGTATATATGTGCCATGTGTAACCACGTACGTGATTCAGTGGCCTTAAGCATGAGATCGACTGATGAATTAATCAACTCATACATATGTCTGCTCATCAAGAGAAATGGAGAAATGCCAATTATCTCTTGTAATCTTGTATTCATATATGGAGTGCGGTTTACTTAATCTTTTTTTTTCAAAAGCTCGATCGTATGCATGGCAGGCAATATTTTTGTCAAACCTAACAGTCTTTGCAAGCAGGATGTTTGGTCGCCAGCAGCAACGAACAAGGTCCTGAAAGCGCAGCATCATCTATCTACTTTAATTTCTGTTCTGTCAGTGTCATTCTCAAAATTCAGAAAAAAGGGAGTTTTAATTAGTCTGGTAATTGATCAGAAATTAATGCAAGTGTGCAATAGCTAGCTCCCCATGCGTCCACATGTTAGAATAATGCACACACACCCTGCATTTCGGATATGATGTACTAGAAATAAATCTTTGCCGCTTTTTCAAAAAAAAAAGAAATAAATCTTTGCCAGTAATAATATTCTGCTTGTAATCTCTGCAGCTATATATGTATAAGAATGTTGTTCTCTGTTTACTTCAGGATCATCAGGTTGTATATCTCATATTTATTGAGTACTGAAAAAATGGTGCATTGATCTAGTAAACTTGCATCCTATTGTGGCTCTTCATAAGGATATCGTAGCCAATAATAGATGCAAGCTCGACTTTGATGCCTCAATGTCACAAGGTGCAATGCTACGTGGAAGCCCCTACGTAGAAACTGCATGTGTCTTCAAAACCCTAAACGATAATTATGATTAATTAGTATTGAGTTGTACGAACTAATCAAAATCTTCGTCTATGAGAAAGATCGAATAATTCATTCCCTTGTACTTAGAAAATCGAGGCCATGAAACATGTATATAACAATGGGTTCCTAAAAAACAAGTCTTTTTGTACGTACATATATCCCGTAGGGCATATATATCTGCATAGAGCTTACAAAATTCAGAGACAGATATACTTATTATACATGCAGTCGCGTATACGTAACGATACGTATAGTATTAGCCATTAATTAGGACGTCATAGGAAATCAGTGGTGAAGGGGTCGTCGGGGAAGAACTCCGGCCAAGCGAAGGGGCTGCTCGCGCCGCCACAGAAGCTGGACGACGCCGTAGCGCTGCACCCGTCCACCAGGTTCGCCACGTCGGAGAGGTCGGCGAGCGGCGGCAGCGAACCACCGTGGCACGCGAACCCGTCGGCGGCGCCGCAGTCGAGCAGCCCTAGCTGGTTAGCTTCGACGTCGTCGCTCGTCACCGGCACCTCGGAAAACGTGCACGGCATCAGGCCAGAGTGGTGGCCTCCGGACGTCGGCGTCGGGACAGCACTGCCAGGTGGCGTCCCCTGCGGCGAGGAGCAGTCCCAGTCCGCGGCCCTGAGAGCCGCGGCGGCGTCGTGCGCAGAGACACCGATGGCGCCGGCGCCGGCCGAGGCGATGGTGTCGCCGGCCGACTGGAGGAGGCATTGCAGGTACTGGAGCTTAGCCGCCTGGATGGCCACGTGATCCGCGCCGCCGCCCTGCACCTGCGAAGCCGCCTTCGACGCCGACGGGTCGGCTGCCGCGGCGGCGGCGGCGAGCTGTTCCCGGAGGCTGGCGAGCGCGATGAGCTGCGGCAGCGCGGCGAAGAAGTCTGTCCTCGGCCGGTGCGTCATCGGGTCGAAGCCCATCTGTATGAGGCGCTTCTTGAGGTGCGTGTTCCAGAAGTTCTTGATCTCGTTGTCCGTCCTCCCCGGCAGGTGCGTCGCGATCGCCGACCACCTGCGAATCCATTGGCGCTCACGTAAGCTCATTAGTTCATGCATGAGACCGAGTTCATGGCGATCGAATCGATGCACTGATCGGTGGAGGGAATCGTACTTGTTGCCGATGATGGAGTGGAGGTGGAGGATGGTCTGCTCCTCCTCTGGCGAGAACTTGCCCCTCTTGATGTCCGGCCTCAGGTAGTTCGTCCACCGCAGCCGGCAGCTCTTGCCACACCTGTTCAGCCCTGCAATCGTCATGCATCACAAGTAATTCAAGGATCAGTTTGACAGGAATAATCTGAAAAAAATCATCTCCTGCTTGTGTTAATCATATATACAATCAATGCGCAAAAAAATAATTTTACTGTGGTCTAACACACTGTTAGTAGCATTGCACCGTAATTCAAGTCTAGCATCATCTGAATTGAATGCAGCTAGCTGAAGTGGAGTTGGTACGGTGGTGTTTTGGAAGTCAGAAGATGTTCTGCAGCTGCAGATGTGGACTGGTTAACTGTACCTGCAAGCCTCGGGAGAGTCCTCCAGCTGCCATGGCCGTTCTTCTGGATGTACTGGAGCAGCTTCTCATCTTCCTCCGGTGTCCATGGCCCCTTCTTGAGTCCCCTCTCATCGCAGCAAGGAGATCTTCCCATGGCAAACTCTCAAGTCTCAACTGAACTTAACTGAACTGAAGCTAGCCCTAGTACTGAATATGCTGAATACTTCTAGCTTGAAGTAGTGACCAGGCAAGGGCTGCTTGCTTATATACTGGTTGCCTGGTTGGTGCCTGACCTGAACCTGTCTCCTGCTGGTGGTCTTTGTCTCGTTACATGCAGAATTAATCACTTTGCATTTTTCTATTGCGATTGTGCAACTAGAGCTTACTAGCTCAGAGGGTCAGAGGAGACTTTGCTAGCCTGCGCACGCAAGCTAGAGCCCAGCAGAGAGAGCATAGCATGGTTCGTGTCCTACTGAAAGAAATTGAGGAATAGTGTGATGTGTCTACTCGACTAGCTCCGTGATTCAGACAACTGCGATCTAGTGGCAGTAGTAGGCCACTTACTGCTAGTAGCTTAACTATTGTGTCCCCATCACGTCACAACTCACAAGCACTTCGATCGTGTACATGTCCATACATATATCTAGTTAGAATCTGTCCACGTTGAAATTCAGAAGCAAATACACCTCGCCTGCAAGCATATATATATGGTTGGTTAGGTGACAGTCTACCATCTCGTGTACATGCATGTAGCACGTAAATATACAATGATTGGATAAGTTCATGCAGGACTGCAGGTTGTCATCTAGCAGTTTGGCATCTGCCTGCATTGCAGTCAAGGTGAAGCAACTGAAGGGCTAGCTTTTTGTTTGTCAAAGCGTCTTCGTGTTTACTACTTCATCAGGAACTAATCCAAGGTCAGCAGCAGCAACTCCCATTAGATATATCATCAACAAATCTTTCTCGCTAGCTTTGCGAAATGGTTCGTTGCCTCTGCGTCATTAATTGTGGGTTGTTTTCAGATGCATGCCGATTGTTGGCACCCCATGCACGCAAACATATAAGTTCAGATCACCTGTTCCACCCTCCCTCTCTAAAGGCCTCAACTTTTTGCCTGCTTCTCTGCATTCGCCTCTCTCTGTAAATACAGTGCTGATGTAACATGATCTTCTTTGCAATTTGGGGAGCAAAACTAATGACAAGTTATGTTGTTTAGATTTTTTTTGCTGAAATGTTCAAAAGAAGGAGAATCCAATCATCATTTCCCTAGATTTTATAAAAATATATATCATAATTATAATATCAAATTAGTTTCATTAAATCAAATATTAAATGTATTTATTTGATATCATAAATGTTAATAACTTATTATTTAAAAATAGTCAAAATTGAAAAAGTTTGACATTGAAAAATTCAAACAATTTATAATATGAAACGAAGGTACTAAGACCTATCATCCCACATCCACCAGTAATGTATATATCCTTGTTATTTCCTTGTTTTTTTCCTTTTTGAATGAAAACTTCAAGAACTCTACATATGATTAACTGCCTGTGGTAGAGTTACAATGTTCACTATATATATGGTCGCACTAAGATTAGACAAAAAAACATAAGTAGGCTAAAAGACCACTAAAATGGGCTTCAATAAGATTAACTTGGCACAAAAATACTTGTTCCAGAGATCATATTCTTGATCATGCTGATATACCAGTAACTTGTCTGCCCTTCTTCATTAGCTTGAGTTTTAGATAAACTGGCTAGTGTTGCAACTCAATATTTTTTTAAACGGAATGACAAGACCTCTCTAATACATCTTTAATACATTAAAGGGAGAAAACATAAGTTTAATTAAGAGCGGAGAGAAGGAAGGCTAAAAAAACAAAGATAATATTGCAACTCAATACTCTAGTGTTTTGAGAATCAAAACTCTGCAGCATATTGAAGTTAATAAAGCTGGTGCAGCTTCCATGATATCTGTATGGGAAATCTAGAGCTCATAATATTCTTTCTTCGTGCATGCATGCTGTTTGTCAACTGGAGCCTTGTCAGCTGCTGTTGAGCTCTGCCCTGAGCACCAGACTACGTGGCCGGGAAAGGTACAGCTAGTTGGTGTTTCTCCCGAACTGCAAATGTCCAAATGCTCAACTAATTTATCAATGCAATGCAGACAACTGACGAAGTAGCATACGCTTGCAGGCATCACCAGGGATCTGATGAACGCACATGTGAAAAGTCAGGTCTCCGTACGTTTGCATGCATGCAAACTCTGACCAACTTGCAAATATGTTCGTACACAGCATGGTTCCCTCTATTACTCTCACAAAAAAACAAAGATGTCCTAATCCCTAAACGTCTGACAAACCAAAAATATATACATAGGGTAGCTATTTTAATTAATATTTATTCAGATTTTTGAAAGATTTTAATATAATTTTACAGAGCTAGCAGGGTAAAACTAAAGCCTTAGCCACCCCACTCTTGTGTGAAATGAAGTAACCAAACATCCCATTTGGCAAGATATTGCAAGCTATAGTTACTTCTAAATTCTATAGCTCTTCTAAATTAGGGTCAGATTTAATATGTATGGAGTTTGGGAGTGTTGTAACATGATAGTAATATCTTATCAGTTGTCATAAGTATTATTCTCTAATTCAGTGTTGATAATAACAGTCTAGTCTGCTGGTGATCTCTATATCCTATTAAAAGTCATGACTATTAGTTGATAAATTTGTAATGATACTATTGACCTAAAATTCTAGACTTGCTTATGTCCCAATAGTCTAGATCTTGCTTCATGTCATGAAACTCAATAATTGCATAATCTAAAATAAACTAGTATCTGTTTCTCACATTCTTAGCATTTAGGTACTCGATAGCTGCTTTTCTAGATATGTAGTTTATATGTATATGTATATGTATATGTATATGTATATGTATATGTATATGTATATGAAGACAGGATGAGTCCTATTGTTATGCGCAGAATACTTTCATATAATACATTTAGTACATTTTATCGAATATATATCTCGACAAATTTGAGTCTTTGTTGACTTCGGAAAAAATGGGCGCCGGAGATCATCATATGCTAGCTAGTACTTGAGACCTCCTTATTTGCTTTCACATATTATAGACAAACCTGGCAGTTGCTCAACAGTTTTCAGAAATCCAGCACTCACAAAGATCTAGGTCTCTTGTGAGCTGTGAATAATGAATGAATAACTCATTGGCTTCTGTAGACAGAAGCTGAAGATTACATGTACAGTTGATTGCATCATACTGCTCCCTAGTGGAGAGACTAGAGACCCGTATATACGGCTGCTTGGTAGACCACATGAGCCTGAATATATACTTGTCAGCACATTGCTGAAAAATAAATGACATACTTCCATGTACTCGTTGAATATAAATATAAATATATATACATATAATGGTTCGTCGTTAACTTGGGTCTTGTGATAGTTCCTATCAAGTATGCGTACGCGTGATCAGTTCAGGTTAGATTAATTGGACATGTGAATCTTTGACCTAATTGAGCAAGGCATATCAGATCATTAAAGTACTCTCTAGCTATCTGCTGTAATACCAAATTATTATCATCACCTGCCGCGCTTAGTAGCAGCCATTATCAACATGTACAATGCCCTAACTCTAGCAGCATATATGCTGATTTGAACTTAATTGTGGCTGATTAGCATATCTGCCCTTCATTATAAAAGGCTGCAGCCTGCAGGTGTAGTGCATGTATTCCATGATGATCTGCTCAGCTCAGCTTGACTGATCAAAGGCTTCGATCCCTTCATGTATGGATGTTTCGGTACTTAGATTTCTGCTGCTGTAAATAAATGCGGTTGATATTTTGGATTTGATGCACCGAAGACGAGAAGAAGAATGATATGATCGACTGATCGTACGTGCGTGGTTGTTTGAAATAAAAGATATATTTGAGTTAGCTATAGACTGGTAGATGAGTAGTAGAGTACTTCATAAAAGTATATGGTAATTAGTTAAGCCATGGCTGCTGCAAGAACTTGCTCAACCAACCAGGCGTGTCATTAGGTTTTATAAAGAGAGGCAGCTATGAGAGGGATACCCAAATTTAGGGAGAAGCACTCAAGACTTGTGTGTGAAGGAAAAGAAAAAACATCACAATCCTAAATTAGGATCTCATATTTATAAATGTTTAGACTGTGTTTGGTTCAGCTTTTTCAATCAGCTTCTTGCTTAGAAAGCTGAAAGTTAAACTAAACAAGTCCAATGGCTAACCAGTTTTTTCAAAAACAGTAGCTTTTTCGCAGTACAAACTGAAAGGTAAGGGGACCTCAGCTTTCACAGCTTCTCAGTTTAACTTTGAACGAAAATTACCCACCATACCATTACAACATATCGGTTCGTGTAAAATTTAAAAAGATAAAATTTTAGTAAAATGTATCATTTTAATATAAACATTATAAAATTTCTTGATTACAATGATTTATATGTAAAATTACATATTAATATGTAACCAAATATCAGGGACTACCAAAATAGAAATTCACAGCTATTCTAACCAAACAACTTCTTAGTTTTTTCACAGCTCACAACTCAAAGCAGATTTTTCACGGCTCACAACAGTTTTTTCAGAATCTACAGCTCAACCAAACACACCCTTAATATATGTGTGGACAAGCGACGAGAGTCGTTATATGTACACATGGACCCTTACAAGTTAACTAGGAAAAGTATGTACTATTCAACTATTCTATAGTGTGAATCTAGTAAACTATCGAGACGCTCCTGTAGTACTGACAGCGGTATGCTACACTGTACCAGCTGGCTACCAGCCACACTAATGTTAACCGGATGAAGACACGTGGTAATATGTTTGATTTTATCTGCATCATTCATATTTAATAGGTAGATATATATTTAATGATTTGACTAGTGGGGCGAAGGCCGGTGGAATAAGGAGAAGGTGACCTACATGGCCACCCTCCGGCTTCTAGTCCCCGGCCCGCAACAGTGATTAATCCTCTTTCTACGTTCCAGCTAGCTTATGAACAGTTCAGAAGAAGGCAGAGCTTACGAACAGATCTATAAAAGGAACAAAGAAATGACTGGGACCCAATTTCGTTGTTCTGCACTCTTATTGTTATGGAAAGTAGATTGGTTAATTAGGTAGGAACTTGAGATTTAAAACATTACAAGATGGTCCATGGTGTACTAGCTGAAAATCCATTAAGGGGCCTGTGGAATGCTTAGTACGACGAAGAGGCAAGAACTAGCTGACCAAAAGGGATAATAACATAAATTTTTTCAGGTCTTACGGGCTATGCAACTATTCATAATGTACAGAGTAAACTGAACGCTATAATAGTATAGCCTATTATGATTCGACCGCCAATTTGAAGCCATTAGTCTACTTCAGACATTATGAGTTTGTCTATGTTCATATGGTAGTTGCTGCAAGATAGATCAATTAATGTGGGTCACTCATGGTCGATGCTTGAATTCCATGGGATAACTTCATCTTATGTAGAAAGGTGCTCACATTGCAGTTTAGTCTAAACTGCTTCTTGATTTTGTTAAAAGAAAAGGCTAATGCAACTAACCCACAAGAGGGACAGGACCTAGCTTAGAAAGAGGATGGCATGCATGATCAACCACTACACAAGTCAATGCAGATCCTTTTATCTTTTCTGCTAGTTCCTCCTTTTGCATGGCTAGCTGTGCCTGTGTGTTCTCCTAAACTTGCATCATTTGTTGTCGGCAGCAAGCTAATGACATAAGCACACAAATAACAGGAGCATGTCTTGTGTAGTTATGTTAGCTAATGGCTTCTTGAATTTCTATCTGATTTCCTGCCTGGTGAAATTTCCTTGTTTGATGGGCTACCCATCAAAAGAAATCTTTTGCAAGCAGTGACTATACTCCCCCATGCAGGGTCTTATGTCACCAGCTTGGTTTTTGTATTGGTGACAAAGAACTGTAGCAATTAACTGAGCTCACCCCAACTGCTTGTTTCCTTGCAGATCTGGGTTTAATGCTGTAACTGCTGGAAAGGGTGTTGGGCGTTTGTATCTGCCAGCAGAACACAAGTGAAGAAAAGTCTAGCTGACGATCAAGAGGATAATAAGTTAACAGACAACAAATCAAGGCTTACTTCATTACATTACATTACATTCTGCAGCTATTGTTAACTGCAATAGCTAGCCCTCAGATTATGCAAGTTAGGAGAAAGAGTGATCAATGGCTGAGTTTGGTCAGGTGCAATACGTATATAGAACACTAGTGAAAAAAACAAAGATGTTCCCAGAACAAAGAGGAATTGTCGAGACTTGATCTCTGTTAAGAACGGGTATCATGTGTATCATGTATCATGTCCAAAAGTACAAGATTTCCTTCGAGTTAACAAATACTATGCAAGATATTTGTTTACAATAGCTGCAGAGACAGTAGAACACCTCTCCATTGTTTGGCATCTTGTTTCTTTTGTCATCCTGTTATGTGTTGATTAGGAAGAGGACATTGAGAAGAACCCGGTGGTTGGCTTCAGGTAAGATGTGCTACCCACCCACATTGCTGATTTGTTCTGATTACAATCTTTGCTGACATTGACACTGGGCAGGAACTAATATTCCCCTTCGTGCCGATGACATATATTTATCATAAGGTTGGTAACTATGCCCCAAATTAACAGTACAATGCACATCCTTTTCTGAAGAACACTGCAGCATGTTCATGACACTACATTAGCATTGTTTCAAGCTAAGCCAATGAATCAACATACATTCTTATGTGCTCTTGGTGAAAAAAATATGAAAAATCTGAACATACCAATATGAAGTCACGTATATTTTGAAGTATTTTGTTGTAGGCAAATTACCTGTTCCAGTGAGGGCACGTATGAAAATGACGATCGAATGAGATGAATAGATGATCTGACTTTTAACCAAATAGTTTGGTAATCCACTCGTGGCCCAACGACCTGACCTCACCCAAACGCGGCTGGAAGAGAAACCAACAGCTACGGCTCTTGTCCCCCTTCACTTACACGGATGCTTGCTACATGGGCATATCCAAATATACAATGCTTACACGACAGCTTCAGCCTGGAAAAAAAAACCGCAAGAAGTTTGATCTGCTTCCGTAACAACGAGTAAAAGCAAACTATTCATAAGTTTATCTTTCTCTAACAGCCTAACAGCATGGGTACAGCAAAACTAAAAGATACGTTATTAATGTCACTACAAACTTATCATGTATGATTTCAAGATTTTAGTAAGATATTAAGGAGATGAAATTGTTGTTATTAATATTAAATTAAAGATGATTACTTACCTCAACCAAAAAGTCACGGTTGTCTCGTGACAGCAATGACTCTACAGTGGTTCCACCTCTCCCCTGCCTACAATAATGGTTGTGCATTAGCATCACCGTCTTGCACTAAATGGCCGTTTGATTGGATGCTACAACTTGTCAATAGAACTGAATTTGATTTTGCTGTAAGTACTAGCATTTAGTTATCTGCCAGATTTGTGGTATGCCACACTTTCCTACCTCTCTATGTCCATATGCCATGTCATCTTTTTTTCCACCACAAAAATGGTAGCTTGCACTAGTATTGACAAAAGAAAAGGGCAAAGATAATCATTTTCGAGGTGGTTTCTATTATTATTGTTCTGGTTTAATAAAAACCAAATCGATAATCGTTTACCAGAGATCAACAGCACGATAAAAACCATAATAACAGGCTCCATTAATTGTCGTGGTTTTGTGAACCTCCTCGACACAAGGAAGCCCACCAGGGTTAATGTAACGGCTCGGTTTTGAAATTTTGAATTTGAAATTGAAATTTTAAAAACATCTTTAAAAATACTAGACGATTTATGATGGTTTATGGTGATTTTTTTTTTCAAAAATATTAAAATTTTACAAAGTTATGAATAAAACAAGATCGGTAAAAATAAAAAAGGAAATTTTTTGGCCCAACCCAAAAGCCTGCTATAGACAGATTTTTTTGTTTTTTGTTTTTTTCAAAAAAATTGTATTACTATATTTCTAATGATTTACCATTTAATTCAACCAAAAATTAATAAATTTTATACCAAATATTTTTATCATTGTATCACAAAATTTCTTTATATTCATACACATTTTCTAGTTTTTTCCTACATTTAAATATTTTTTTGATTTCCAAACCGAACGATAATCGTTTGGTTCAAAATTTAAATTTGCTGTTTACGGCGATTACCGGTCATCACCTGTCCGGGCCTAGGCAGTAACCAAGCCGGCTCTAATTTTACCACACCACAAATACTAATCATTTCTGCTCACTCTCTCTAAAAAAACTGAAGAATGCCAATTTTATCCATTATTGACATTTGTTTAGGGTGAAATCATGAAAGTAAGAAACTATGCTCTTTTTCAACAATATGTCCGTGCTCGTTTTTCAAAAGAAAGTGTGAGACCATGAGCAAATTAATTAATCATGGGTTGTCTAGATCTAAGATGACTACAACACTATTTCAATTTTTGGATTAAAATCTAGCTACTCTCGTTACCCCCCCTATTTCTTAATTACACATATGTTTCTTTCTCTGACGAAACTATGAAGAATATCAAATATAAATTTGATAAACATTTACAAACGATCCGTTCGGAATCATGTTTTGACAGATAATTCGCCCGCAGTATCATGCGGCATGCAGTTCAATCTCCTAAACAGTATTTTTAAAAAAAAAACTTTCTTCGTATGAAAAATATAAAAAAAATGGTTTAAAATGTATTTATCAACTTTTTAGCGCTAAATTTATTCGTTTGAACCCTTAAACTATTTAGTCAAAAAGTCAGATAATCTATCTCCCCTTACTTTCAAACACTACTAAAATTTCGACATAAAAATGTTTTTAAAGAAAGGTACCGAAGCAGCCGAATTCACTAATAAGCAGGGTAAAAATCAGAACAGAACTAAAAAAAAGCAGAGAAATAAAGGGAAATGGTCTCCCCAGCTGGGAGGGAGGTCAAACAAATAATATGCTAAGGATTAATCGAAAGCTAAGCAATTTGTCCCAGCTAATTCCCACGCGCGCACTTCCTTCCGGATCTTTTGCATGAAACACGTGGAGCTCGACTCGACATGCTTAAGGTCTCTTAATTTTTTTTATAGCTGATCAAGTCTAACTCTAAAAAATTATGTAAAGTTGTATATGGATTGAAAGTATTTATTGAGTAACCTAATTTTTATTTTGGACAAAAAAATTAAATCATTTTATTTTACCATAAAGAAAGTTACCCTAGCATATTTTTCTTAATATTTTACCAACAATCACAACATAAAATTAATTTTATCAAATCTATAGTAAAGTTTGTCTTAATAGAGTATTCATTAAATATTGTAGATGTTTATATATTTTTTTAACTTGATCAAAGTTTAAACAATGACTTAAAAAATCAAGCAACTTATAATATAGTCATTTCATCCCCGACTCATAATATATTTCCCTATACCTTAAAAGCTTTTTGTCTGAGATAAATGTGATAAATTAGAGGTAAGAGTAAAATACAAAGTGCTTCTCATTAATAAAAAATAATATTATGGTATGATAAATAAGGGACGTTGAAGAAATATTTTTTTATTTACGAAATGAGAATACTAAAAATATAAAAGCAAAGTTTTTTTGACAAGTACGATTTGTTGGTAAGGGAGTAAAGCAGGAGTACGTTACCAAAACTGCACTAGAAATAAACTGAGTAATTAATGTTTGTATGAATCCGAGAGGGGCAGCAAGATTACGTAGGGGCGTAGGGCTAATCAAATCCTGTTGGGCGCAGCGGACAAGGGGGGCATGTTCCACTCACCTACCCGAGGAGGAGGACGACGAGCCGGCCGCCTCCCTTCCATTGGCCCCGGCCCCGCCGAGGCGCCGAGCCTCTGCCCAGAATTTACTCATGCTCCGCCACCTCCTCCTCCTCCTCCGCCGCCGCCGCCGCAGCGTCGCCTCGCCATGTGAGGCCGCTGCTGCGTGCCCCCGCCTGCGCAACTGCTGCGACCCTGCAGAGCCAAAAGCGAAAACTGATCGACTGCTCTGCTCCGCTCTGCATGGGACGGACGGGCAGGTGCATAATTGGAGGCGGTCGCCGTCAGCAGCGATGGGCGATAGCTCACCGGCAGGCAGGCGGCAGCGGCGACAGCCTTGCACGTGGTGACGGACGGACCGACGACGGGCTGATGGAATTGGTGGATGCGACGGCTATGGTGACTGTGCTTCCTTTTATTCTCGTTACGGGTACCGTAAGTTCCGTAGGAAAGAAAAATGTTAATTCCCTGTTTCAAATTACAATTATTTTTAGATAAGGGATAAAAAGACTAAAATACCTAATACAAGATTGAGGGTAAAAAAAAGACTAAAATACCCTTCCGCAAGATTGACTGCGCCGCATAGCTCGGGACGCCCATCACCGGATCGACGGTGACACAAGCTCCGCCCGCCGTCGCGGGTCACCAGATCCATGGCGCCACAAGATTCGGTTGTCGTCGCCGGTCACCCACCCTCGCCGGTCCACAACGCCGCAAGCTTCGCCCACCGTCGCCGGAGAAGGGCAAGGAGGTGGAGGAGGGAGCAGCAATGAGAAGGGAGAAGAGAAGAGGACGTTGTCTGGTCCTATGCGCCAGCCATAATAGGGAATAGGAATGGATATATAGGGGCGAAGCAGGAAAATTTGGGAAGATTATAGAAGTTGTAATATTTGAGATAAAATTTAAATACTAGAAATGATTGTATTTTGGAATAGATGAAGTATTATTTACCCTTCATTTAGATAAAAATTGAGGATTTTCTCTCCTAACATATATGTTATTGTCCTGAGATGACTTAACATATTAGTATGATATAGATGATAATCCTCAATTTCTCATATAAGGAGATGATATATGATCTAATCTTTCAATAGAAATACCTGTGAATTTTAGGACATTCCTCTAGCTTTACCTTGTTTCAAAGCAGCCCTAAAATTTGTCAGAATGTGACCTGACCTGGGAGCACAATCTCTTCCTACGTTTTTGTTTCTCCTCCCTAGCTTGCGACACCGAACAGAAGCCCTGCGTCAATCGCTGTGAAGATACACGAGTTCTTTTCAGGTTTTCAGTGTCACGTCGCTCTGCCTGGGCCGGCCATGGCCTCGTGGGTGTGTGCTTGCAATGCAAAAGATCAGCTTGTGGATAGAACATTCATGACCGGGTGAACACAAAGTAGGAGCAGTAGTATTTTCAAATGAATTACCGTTGTCAATCGAACCTGTTCTTGTAGGAAAGGATGTGGACACTGTAGAGTTGCAAAATTTGCAGGTCTGACAGTTGAGCACAAGCAATTTGGAGATGATGCCATGCGTGCTGATCCTGCACCAGAAAGAATACGAGGGCGCTGAGAAACATAAAACTACAGTTAGCATTGACACAATGCAGACGAACAACATATGTAGCACATGAAAGAGCTTCAGTTTAATGTGGCACCTGGAACAACATATCCTGAAACGCAACCATTGCATGATTGCATCTGCATCACTGCATGCCAACAACTTCTACTAGCTTCTCTCTCTGAAGAGAGCGTATGTAGGTTATACATACACGGTGGAATATTTAGAATGAGCGAAGTCATCATATCTTTCGCTTCGAAATCAACTCCATCGACTTTAGGGCCAGCAAGATAATATCAGAAGTTGAACTTTGTATAGCTATAAAAGCGATGTCTAATTTGTAACACCCCTCCCCTCTTCTAATATTCTCCTAGTCTCTTCTCTTCTCTACTCTAACTCTCCCTCACCCCAGCCTTCCTCTCCTTCTCATCCTTTAAATCCTGCGGTATCTTGTTGTGCTTCGGTCTATCTTCTTAATGCATTCTAGCTGCTCTCTCGCTAGTTTTATTAGCGTGTGTAATAGGTATGCCATTAAACAGGCTGGTCAGGTGGTGAGTACCGGAGACGACGCAATTCGAGTTAGCTAGTTGCTACCCGTGCCTGCCTCGTTCTAACAAACAAAGCCATAGATTGCCATCGCCTTGTGCCCCCAACATGGCAGTCCAGACCCTCACAAGGCCGCATGGGCAACCCAAGGTGTCACCACTGTGGCAATGCATTGGAAACAGGTCGTCTCCTCTTCCTCCTCCTGGCTTGGTGACAAGACAGAGAACAAAATAGTTGGCAAAGTTATGAAGGACAGTTGGAAGGATAGGTTTAGGTTATCTTTCCCATTTAAGGACACTGCCACCCTTCTGCAGCTGCTCTCTCCTGACACATCTCAAAACGCAGCCACAGGGGCAACCAAACACATTACACACACCCACAACACAACAAAACAACAAGGATCTTGGCGTTTCTTCCGTAATCAACCTCCTGCTGACTCCACTCCTCTCCACTGCAATCCCTCTCCTTATGCCATGAGAAGGAAGATGGCTGCTTGTCAGAGGCATCAAACAAGAGCAAGAACAATGGCTTCTTTAATGTTGCATTGATGAGGGGTCCAGAAGAGAAGAAGCATAGATAAAGAGGAGCTAGCCATATACTATTCCCAACCATTGTTCCTAGTATTCATTCTCTCTCAAACTCAAACTCAAACTCCGCTTCCTTCTGCTATTCTATTCCATTCGCTTTCTTCTCCATCTCCTCTCCTGCCTGCCATGGATTCCTCTCATATCACCGGGGATGATGGCGAGGGCTGCAACAGCAGTGAGTCCGGGTGGACAATGTACCTGGCCTCCCACATGCATGGCGACGACGACCGTGGCGGCGAAGGGTGTGGCAGTGAAGGAAGCAATGTCGATGATGGCTATGGCTACATCAGTGGTAGGGGAAGCGGCGGCCGCAAGAAGCATGAAGATGACGGTGACGGCGACGACGATGATTCCCTCGCCTCTGATGCTTCGACAGGTCCAGCCAAAGCGAAGGCGCCTTCCACGCCGGACGGCGACGAGGACGGCGGCGGCGGCCACCGGAAGCACGACGACGACGTCGGTGGCGGCGGTAAAGAGGAGGAGGAGGAAGAAGAAGATGTCATGCATACCAAGTTGTCGATGAGATCCCGCAAGAAAGGCAGCAAGACGGAGAAAGGAGAAGGTAAGCCATCATCAAGGAGAGGCCATAACAAGACAGGCAGCTCATAAAAAACAAGCTTCTTTTGGTAATGGCTAAATGCACTAGAATCACTATACTAGGAATCTCTCTCTCTCTCTCTCTCTCTCTCTCTCTCGCCCTCTCTCATGAATCATTTTCAGTTTCTTGTTAAGATTTGATCCTTGCTAGGAGTACGCATGGAGAAAGAGAGGCTTTTTTTGGGGTGCTTGTTTTTGCCTTCCATAGCGTTCTCCCATGGTTACCCAGTAGTAGTAGTAGGTTAACTGTTTCCATCATGTAAAATCTACTGTAACCTTTGGTTATTCTTCAATGCCCTGTCTTTAATGTCTCTTGCAGAGCTTGCAATCTTCTCCTATGTTCCTAGTAGATATTAATGAACACTGCTCCAAACCAGAAGCTATGCACTCTGGGTTTCTGACCAGGTAGATTTCCTTATCACAAGGTATGAAGCATTGAAGCATGAGGATAACAGTAAAGAGAGAACACACTAGGTCAGTTAATTTAACTGTCCTCTGCTTCCAAGTGTCTAGAAAGTCAGCAGTGCTTATGCATATTTTATTGCAACTCTCAGTAGAAATATATGGTACATAGGGCACACATGTTTCTACCTTTCTGCTAAATAAAATCGCATACATCTCATTTCATCAAAGAAAACCACCCTTCTTTATCTTTTTGCCCAATGCCACAACGATCCATGACTACCTAAACCCAATCCAATGATAAAGAAATGGTAACATGTATCACAGGCAGACATTGAGGATACTAGTAGCTTTCTGAACTCCTTTTACTTGCCAACTCACATTCTTGAGCATTGAGCTAAGCAGTTGCTGAAAGCAGGTGACTTGGCTTGAACTAATTTGTCTGATGCCCATCATGTGGTAAGTATGTGTCATGGATTAGATCCATGATGGGATAAACGTCACTGAGAGGATAGTCAGATGGCGGCAGCTACTAATAATGAGAGGTAGATTTAGGTTGAAGAGAAAAACATTAAGATAAAATAAGAAATTAGACTAATTCTTTTTTTTATTTCTGATCAATACCACCCTATTTATAGAGCTTATAAGACCTTACATATTTAACTAACTTTAATTCAATCTACTATTTTAAAAGAATTATCAATCTATCTTTAATCCCTAATTATTGCTACAGTATCCATTGGCACTATTCACACTGTACCACGCAGCTACTGTTCACGTGGGCCACTACCTACGACAGTATGCAGAACAATACACCAGCAGAATTATGTGACCTAAAATATAGAGGGGAGAATATCTGTCTAACCATACCACTCAAGCAGCAGCATTAAGACAGCAATTGCTGCACATGTTCTAGACAGGGTGGAAACAATGATTTGTCCATCTCATAGAGCGGTCTAATTAATAGCCATTAAACAGAACAACAATGATGTAAGTTGGTTTATGTACTAAAACAGCTCTCTCTCTCTCTCTCTCACAGATCATTTTGTTTGCCCCTAGATATACCAAACAAAAAATTGGGATGACGTTCTAGAAGAATATATGAAAATGGGCAACATGAGTACAGCTAATGCACCACTTTTGCATCAAACCTCAGCAATGAGCTGCTATACTTTACACAAGAATTAAACAGTGCAGTATGTTGCATCTTGTAATATGTGATGGTAATAACATGCTGCAATTAAGCCTCAGGCCAATGATTTGTCACTGGAAATCTCCATAATAGAAACGTATAATGTAGGTGGGCACGAAACAATAAACAAAGCGCAACAGAAGTGGTGTAAATGAGTCCAGCTATCACCTGCTATGCATGTATACCATTCCTTCGAATCCAGCAACCGTCTAAAGGCAGCTTTGGCACCGTTTGGATCATTCTTGCTGGGAGATGATGTTGCAAAAGGCAACAGTCTCTCTTTCCTGGGAAAGAACACAATGTATAAATCCCTTTTCTTTACATAATATAGGAGACATTTTAACAAGAGATTGGTAGTCACCTTGGGCACTGCAAAGACTATTAACTGAAATAGCAGGGGCAAGGTAGTAAAAGAACACCACGGTTCAGTCTTCAGATAAAATGGAAGACCAAAAAAAAATTTGAATATTTGCTTTTATATCACAAAGTTGAGTGGTATTTACTCTTTTATCACGTTCTGTGTGTATGATAACTAGACCTAGAGACCACATGTCATACATTCATATGGAACAAAATAGCAAATACCATCAACTTATACGTGGCATAAGAGCAAATCTCCCAAAAAATTTTACTCTTCTGCCCCATAATTGAGTAATATTTGCCTTTTTATCATATTTTATGTCTATAACAATTGGATTCAGGGCTATATATCATACAACCATGTAGGGTAAAAGAACAAATACTATTGTGTGGCATGAGAGGAAATCTAAAAAATTCTAAAGAGGACAACAGCAAAAATAGAACGGCATCGTCGTTGATTAGAACTAATTTTCCCTTGCACATTGGAATATACTGATCTCAAAGGCTTGGCTTCTTTTACCAAAATAAACGGATTCTTTCACAGGATACTGAACTCTGAACATACTTCTAGCCAGTCTGCACGACGAATCGTTCACAACGCAGCAAGATTGTCGCCGTCGGTGGTTACCTGAGGCGTGGATGAAGGTGGCGAAGCAGGGGAACGCCGCGGCGGAGGCGGCGGAGAGATCGCGCG
>KE372822.1:329255-357600 GCA_000418225.1 Zizania latifolia | reverse complement strand
GTTGGTCAAGAGACCACTGTAAGTGTCCCTGCAATCGTTAGTTTAATGTACACAATTTTTATGCATACTAACTTGTTTTGTCTTTGTGCAGCGTCTTGTCAGCCAGCTGACCGACTGGCTCAAACGGAAAGATGTCGATCTAAAGAGGTTGGAAGAGGACAACAGAATTCTCCGAGGTCAGCTAGAGATCCGCTCCAATAGTAAGTGCTTGATTACCCATTACTGTCTTTTTTGTTTGCCATTACTGTTCTAACTAGTGCTGATATAACAGAATGGTTGGCTGCGAAGGAGCGGATGGAGACGGCTGCTGGCTGGGAGGGATGAAGCCCTCGCCAGAGCAACGCAGCCAGAGGCCAAGGCGACGGAGGCAGAGACCAGGATCGCCGAGCTTGAGAAGAAGCTCAAGGCGTCCGAAGCGGCCGCTGCCAAGTAGTCAGGTGAGTACAAAAGTACGAATCACCATCTTGGACTCTTTTATTGATGTCTGTTGATAAAACTTTTTTTGATATGATGCTATATTTGCAGAGCTTCATCGGCGAGTGGGCGCTCAGTT
Source organism: Zizania latifolia (assembly GCA_000418225.1). Taxonomy (NCBI): domain Eukaryota; kingdom Viridiplantae; phylum Streptophyta; class Magnoliopsida; order Poales; family Poaceae; genus Zizania; species Zizania latifolia. The sequence continues at coordinate 357,047 of KE372822.1, read as the reverse complement.
CGCTGATCTCGAGCTGCGTCTGAGTTATACTCAGGCACAGCGAGATGAGTACCAAGCCGGTGCGGAGACTCTCCTCAAGATGATTGAGGGCGAGCCCTCCAACACATCGTGGCCGGTGGAGCGCTTTAGGGAGCGGCTCCAAGGGTCGGCGACACGTATACGGGAGCAAACCCGGGACTTCGTCTAGTCGGCGGTCACTCACACGCTCGGGATTGTCCGAGCATTGTATCCAACTGCTCGTATGGACCACAATCGAGCAGGGTGGCTGGCGACCGTCGAGGAGTCCGACGTGGAGCGCATTTACACGGAGGTGGAGGGGACGACGAGCATCCTTATCGCTGATCTAGAAATGTATCCAGCTGATCCTGCCGAGTAGATGGTAGGATAGAAAACATGCAATTGTACATATACTTTTTAATGTAATAAAACAATGCTGCTTTTTATTAAACGTGTTCTATGTCCGATCACTTGGGGTGTATTTTTGACTGTTTGATATAGCTTAGGTCCGTAGCGTAGGAAAACTTGAGCCACATGCACGCTGTTTGGAACCGTAGGCGTCACATATAGTCAAAAAATATCACTCAAAAGCAATTGGATAAATCATAGAACAGCAAGCCGAGCCCCCGAGCAATCAGAAGTGTAACTTAACTCAGCCAGAGCGGATCATGAATACAAAGTTAAGATAAAACTTCAAAAGCTCGGGAGTCAGGCGAAAAGACATAAAAGAAGGCAATCGGAATAAAAAGCTGAACATCTTTACTTATCCAAAACAATAACTTAGCTTATTCAAGGATAAAAACGGCGTAGATGCTCAATATTCCAATAATTTGCAATCTTCTGACCGTCTTCACGCATCAAGCGGTATGAACCTGGTCGGGTAACTTCAGAGATGATGTAACGTCTCTCCCATGGAGCTGATAGCTTGTGGGCGCTGACCGCTGATTGTACTCGGTGAAGGACTAAGTCTCCAACTTGAAAAGACCGACCATGCACATTACGGTCATGGTACCTTCGCAAGCCTTGCTGGTACCGGTCAGATTATATGGCTGCATCTAAACGAGCTTCTTCAAGACTATCAATATCTTCTTCTCTTGTCCGCTCGGCTGCGCCTTCTTCATAGTGCTGAATCTTAGGGGACTCGTGCAACATGTCCACTGGTAAAATAGCATCCGATCCATATACGAGGAAAAAAGGAATCCGACCAGTAGCTCGGCTTGGCTGAGTCCGAAGACCCCAAAGAACAGCAGGCAATTCTTTCATCCACCGACTGCCATGTTTGTTAAGGGGATCAAAAATGCTGGCTTTCAGTCCTTGAAATATCATGCCATTAGCCCGCTCGACCTGTCCATTTGCTCTTGGATGTGCAACAGAAGCATATTTGACTTTAATAAACCAGTCTTCGCAGAATTCTCAAAAATCATTGCCGGTAAATTAAGTCACAAGATCTATGATAATCTGATGAGGGACACCATATCGGTATATTATGTCTTGAATGAACTATGCAGCTTTTTTGGCCGTGCTTGTCCTTAAGGGCATCACTTCAATCCACCTGGTGAATTTATCAATAGCAATAAACAGGCGGTCATAACCCTAGCGTGCCTTTGGAAAAGGTCCTACCATATCAAGCCCTCAACATGCAAACGGCCATGAAGCCGAGATGGTTTGGAGAGCTTGAGCAGGGAGATGATGCTGCTTGGCAAAGAATTGACAGCCTTGGCAGCTATGAACTAGTAGCTTGGCATCTTTATTAGCAGTCAGCCCGTAAAAACCTGACCTGAAGGCCTTGCCGACTAATGTCCGAGCGCCAGCATGATTCTCACAAATGCCCGAGTGTATCTTTTTAAGGATTTCTAAACCTTCCTTTTTGCTAACACACTTCATTAGTACTTAGGTTGAAGCTGCTCTTTTATATAACTCAGATCCCACTACGACATACTGCTTGCTTCTTCTAGAAAGGCGAATGGCTGCATCTTTATCTTCAGGAGCCTTGACAGCGAGGATGAAATCAATGAATGGTTGTCGCCAATCTTCTTCAATATCAGTAATGACCAGGACGGATGGAGCATGATCGGCTTTTGAAGGTTGAATTTCATCAACTTTAATCAATGGCTTCAGGAGTTCTTGGAGGAAAACACCACTCAGCATAGGGACTCTTGACGAGCCGAGCTTAGCCAAGAAGTCAGCAGCCGAGTTCTCGTCATGGGGGACATGGTGGAACTCAAGGCCACTAAACTTTCCTTCTAACTTGCGGATCTCCTGGCAGTAAGCTTCCATCTTCTCGCTGGCGCAAGACCAATCTTTGTTGACTTGGCTAATAACCAGTTTAGAATCTTCATATACCATTAATCTTTGAACCCCAAGGGAAATAGCGATGCACAAACCATTGAGGAGTGCCTCGTACTCGGCTGTATTATTAGACGCCATAAATAATAGCTGAAGAACATATTTCAATTTTTCACCTTAAGAAGATATGAGAAGAAATCCTGCTCCTGCTCCATCAATGTTGAGCGAGCCGTCGAAGTACATGATCTAATGCCCTTGAAATTCGGAGATCGGTGGGAGTTGTATTTTGGTCCACTCAGCAACAAAGTTGGTGAGGGATTGAGACTTGACGGTGGTGCGGGGCTTGAAATCAAGGGTGTACTCACCAAGCTCGATGGCCCACTTTATGATCTGACCAGTTGCATCCTTGTTCCGGAGAATATCACCGAGTGGAAATTCCGTAATAACCTCCACCAAATGGGCCTGGAAATAATGCTTGAGCTTCCGGGCGAAGATAAGGACGACGTATAGGAGCTTCTGGACCTGAGGATACCAGACTTTGGAAGGTCCAAACATCTTAGATATGAAATATATCAGCCTTTGAACTGGATAGGCGTGTCCTTCCTCTAAGCGCTCGACAACTATGGCGGTGCTGACCACGTGGGTCGTGGCAGCGATGTAGAGGAGGAGTGTTTCACCAGAGGTCGACGCAACCAGGGTCGACGGAGAAGATAAAAACTTCTTGAGGTCGGCGAATGCCTGATCGGCCTCTGGCGTCCACGTAAAATCACCTTATTTTTTCAGCAACTTGAAGAAAGGCATCCCGCGCTCACACAGTCAGGAAATAAACCGACCGAGTGAGGTCATGCAGCCTGTAAGGCGCTGAATATGCTTGACGCTGTTGGGCTTGGCCATGTTCAATATTGCAGAAATCTTCTCTGGATTTGCTTCAATTCCCCGACTGCTGACGATGAACCCGAGCAGCTTTCCAATCGGCACCCCGAACACATATTTTTCTGGGTTGAGCCGCCATCGGAACTTGCGAAGGTTGTCTACAGTCTCTTGGAGGTCGGGAATGAGATCTTCTGGCCTTCTGGATTTGATGACGACATCATCCACATAAGCTTCAACACTGCGGCCGATCTGATCAGCCAGGCAACGCTGAATAGCACGTTGGTATGTAGCCCCCGCATTCTTCAGCCTAAAAGGCATTGATGTGTAGCAATATGCGCCGAATAGGGTGATGAACGATGTTTTCTCTTGATCTTCTTCCTTCAAGCTGATCTGATGATAACCCGAGTAGCAATCCAGGAAGTATAGGAGAGAACTGCCAGCAGTGGAATCAACCACTTGATCGATGCGCGGCAGTGGGAACGGATCTTTAGGGCATCGCTTGTTGAGATCGGTGTAGTCAATGCATATTCTCTATTTCCCATTCTTCTTTTTTATAATGATTGGGTTGGCTACCCAGTCGAGATGATACATCTCTTTTATAAACCCTGCCGCTAACAGGCGGGTGACTTCTTCTTTGCTGGCCTCCTTGCGATCTTGAGCAAATCGGCACATCTTCTGCTTGACCGGCTTGGCGGTCCAGTAAACATGGAGTTCGTGCTCGATCAGCTCCCAAGGTACGCTAGGCATGTCGGATGGCTGCCAGGCGAATATATCAGCGTTGGAGTGAAGGAAGCTGATGAGCGCGCTTTCCTATTTAGGATCTAGTGTTGTCCCAATCAGCGTCGTCTTGGAGTGGTCGGCGTCCGAGAGCTGAATACTTTTGTACTCAGCCGACGAGGGCGTCAAGCTTGATGTAGATGGCGTGGATGTCGGGAGCTCCATGTTTGTGGTCGGTGTCGTCTTGGCTGCCTGAACGGTTTCCTCCATTCAGACAGAGATGTTCGTGGCCTCACCCAAGGCGAGGCTGTCACGCTCATATGCGTGCGAGGTGGCAACATCCCCTTTATAGAAAAGGCCCCACCTGGTCCAGGAATTTTTAGGACCAGATATACGTAGTGGGGTACCGCCATGAATTTGGCGAGGGACGGCCGTCCAAGCACGGCATGATAAGCGGTCTCAAAGTCGGTGACGTAGAACTTCATGTGCTCGGTCCTGTAAATGTCCTGAGTGCCGAATGTCGCCGGCAGGGTGAGTGTGCCGAGTGGAATGGCAGCCTTCCCGGGGACAATCCTGTAAAAGGGTGTGTCCGTCTTCTGGAGGGCGGATTCGTCAATGCCAAGTGCAGCCAATATTCCTTTAAACAGAACATCAAGGCCACTACCGCTATCGATCAGCACCCTTTTGAGGCACACTTTGAGGATGACCGGGTCGACAATCAGTGGGAATCGTCCCGGCTTGGAGACGTCCGTCCACTGATCATCGCGGCTGAAGGAGATCGGGATCTCTGACCACCGTAAGCGCTCAGTTGGCTCAGTGCTGATGGCGTTGATGCGGTGGGTCAGCAGCTTTTGTTGGCGCTTGGATTCAGAGGCAATCGCACCACCGAAAATCATGGAGACCGTCCGTGTGGGCTCCTAGAAGTCGTTTTCCACCGGAGATGCTTCGGCGTCTTCATCGTCCTTTTTGGACTTCTTCTTTTTATCATCCCGGCGATACTTGTCTTATCGGGGATTTGCTTCCGCCTCTTTCTTCATCTGGTTCTGCAACTGGTAACATCGGCAGGTGGTGTGGTTGCTGTTAGGATGAATAATGCAGGGTTTGTCTAATACCTCCTGCAATGCCGAGTTCTCTCGATCTTTCGGTCTCTAGTTTTTCTCGGTAGCCATGATCTCTTTACCCTTCTTCTTTTTGTTTCTATGACGGGAGGAAGACTCGGGCTTGTCGCGATTTTCACGTGAAGGCGAACGGCGATGATCTTTTTTTTCTTCACCTTCTCCTTGTCGGACTCTTGAGCTTTTGGGTGTAGCTGCTCCCGCTCGACGTCCTCGGCACTGGCGAATTGTTCGGCAATAGTGATCATCTCACCGGGATCTGATGGCTCTTTCATCACCAGATGGCGGAATAACTCCGAAGGCTTTCGCAAGTCATCTTGAAAGATAGACATCACATCAGCGTTGGAGATGCTGGCGACGGTGTTTCGGCCCTCGGAGAAGCGACGGATGTAGTCTCTCAGGGACTCATCGTCTCTTTGGCGTACTTGGCGCAGATCGTGTCGAGAGGCCGGCCTTTGCCAAGTTCCTTGGTAGTTGGCAATGAAGACATCGTACAACTCTCCCCAGGAGTCAATAGAGTTCTCCGAGGGTCCGACCAGCCAACTGATGGCGACCGACGACAACACTATGGGGAGATAGTTAGCCATGACATCTTGATCCCCCCGGCTGCGCGAATGGCCGTGTAGTACAGCCGCAGCCATTGGGAAGGGTTGGTCTTGCCGTCATATGGCACAACTCCCGTCGGGCAGAAGTTGCGTAGCCACACCACTCGACGAAGGCGCTCGGAGAAAGCTAGAAAGCCGTCATGGCGCGAAATGTCGGTGTCAGGTCGGCTAACGCCTGGCGTACCATAACTCCGGTCAAATTGATCTCGACGACGGAGCTCACAGCGCTCGCGTTCTCAACGGTGGCGAGAAATAGTGTTACGCGCATCCCGCACTTGGTTGATGTAGTCCCGGGCATCGCCCGAGTAAGAACTCCCATGACGCTCGCTTGGACGCGAACGTGTCGACCGCCGGGGCGATCGGGGAGGCGACCTACGGTCCAGAGACCGTGATCTGGCCGGTGAACGTTCCGACCGTTGGGACGGTCAAGACGATGATCTACGGTCTGGAGACCGAGATCTAACCGGCGGACGCCTCTGTCGTGGAGACGGCCTTGGCATTTGTGACCTCGCAGGTGGCGCCACCTCAACAATTTGAGCGCCGGCAGCCTGGGTCAACGCCCGAGCCCTCTGAAGCTCGGGTGAATCTGGAAGGGCATCTAGGGCCCTCTCGATGGCGAGAAGATTCACGGTCAGCGTGCGGTACATGGCATGACCCTCGAAATCCATGGTGTAGGCGTCAGAGGCGCCTTGTCGCGAGGTCCCGGCCGCTGCACGGGCTCTCGCACGGCGTTCCGATCGAGCAGCATTGCGCTCGCGACAATTACACCGGTGTGTACTAGACTCGGTGGAGTTGGAGGGCTCATCGTCGGAGATAGCCCCCGTCATCATCATGCCGACGTTTGGTGAAAATGCCGGCTTGACCGGCACAACCTAGTGGCGAGGTCGCTTGGGGACGACCTTGGTGAATTGACACTGCTGGACCGTGGGCCCTTCGAGACCAGCAAAAATAACGTAGTCGGCGAGTGAGTCGGCGGCGAGGCGTGGTCGGACCCTGGATGGAGCTGGTCGCTCGAACGTCCAGGGGACCACGGCGATTGTCCTAGATGGAGCTGAGCTTTCACACATCCTAGGAACCAATGAACGCACCGCTAGAGTGCGTGAAGCTTTCGCCCTCAACGGGGCAGCAGTAGTTAGCACCAGTTGACGCATGCAGTCACCAACGAAAGTTAAACTTTTGAATGTGACCATAATAACAACAGGAACCTGGGTAATAACAGCCATCAAGCAGTCAAAAAACACAACCTGCCACCCCTACCTGGTGCGCCAACTGTCGTTGTGTACGAAGCGACAGTGTACACGGGGTTACCCGCAGTACGGATTTGATTAGGCTAAGGGGAGAGTTATGGATGAAACTTGATGGTTATCTCACACAAAGAGACAGAGACAGAATCTTTTAGACAGGTTCGGGTCTCCCGGAGGATAATAACCCTAGTCCTGTGTGTGGAGTATCAACTTTCAGGCGTGAAATAGCCTTAAGCGTCTAAAAACGTCTGTCCCCCCTTGCCCTTTTAGGCTCCCTCCGATCCCTTTATATGAGAGAGATCGAGGGTTACAAATGGTGATTAAGTGCCCTGTTAATGACCAATTAAAAGGATAAACGGTCAGTTCGTGGGTAATAACTCTCAAGATTATAGCGCTGATAACTGCCGTATTATGGAGATAAATGTCAGCCTGGCTCTTGATGACGACCGTCCGAGTACCAGTGATCGGGAGGGCTTTCCCGAGTGATGGACTCGGGAATCCCTCAGATCCCCGACCACTGGTCTCCTGGAGGATGTTGACCGTTGACTGATCGGGTTAAAACTACTCGGAAGATAACCCGGGATCATATCCCCAACACATACAAATCTCAGATCCAACCTGAATCTCGGAGTTGAAGTTTACCAAACAGACCACCCTTAATATCCCATCGTAATCAAACCTTCCTCACAAATTAGAATAGTTATTTCACTTATCTCAATAAATCATTTATCACATTAGATTTTAACTAAATAAATTATTTATCACGTTAGATTTTAACTAAATAAATTATTTATCACGTTAGATTTTAACTTAACTGATATAATATTAATGTTAAAAAACCATGACTGAGACTTGAGACTGCCATATTTTGCATAGTGGGCAGGCCGTGACTGCGAGCGGCTTCATCCGAGCGATTTTCGAAGTGCTCAACATTTGACGACTCGCGAGTCCAATCTGACCATAATTGTGCACACAATTAATCAACATGCCAGGGGGGCGATTTGACAGAGATCTAATTTGCCACCGAATAAGAGAGAATTTTGGCGCAATTAGCTAGTAGCCAATCGTCCGCGCGTCGCGTGCATGCTAGCTATATATGGGCATCAGCCGATTTAGCAAGCGACCTGCTTTTTTGCATATACTAATCATGCATCCAAAGAACTGCATGAATGCTACGATTTGTTGTCCAATTCAGCCCCTGAATGTCTCTTGTCCAAACTCTATCTCCGGTTTCAGCAAATTGTTAATCGCCCGGTCATTTCGCCGACCAAGCCGCGCCGGGAACCCCGGCCACGCGCGACGCCGGGGTGGCCGGCCGGCCGGCCACGCGAGAGAGAGATTTTGCCTGAGATTCCATCTCGCGTCTTTCCAGCCCAAAACCCCCGGTGGAATTTCCCTCTCCTCTCCCTCTCGCAGTCGCAATTCTCATGCACCCAAGCGATTAATTTGCTTCTTCTTTTTTTCCGCCGCGATCGAGCTCGTCACCAACCTGGCCGGCGTAAAGGCGTCGCCTTTAATTGCCTCGCTGCGTAAAGCCGGCGCCTGAGTGGGTGTCCGTCGTTGTTACCTCCGAGAGGACTCGACGCCGATTGGATCGCCGCGGATAAGATCATATCACCATCTCTCTCTCTCTCTTTCTCTCCTACCGTGTACGTACGCATCAGGAGGGGACGCGACCACGACCGCGTTAGGAAATTCTCCAGCAGTCCAGCTCTGATGGGATGTGTTTTTTCTGCCGATTTTAGGATGAAGATAATCTTTATATTTGTATTTTTAATGGTATAGAAGTTAGGCTAAACAACAAAATAAATCATAGTTTCATTTTAAAATTAAATTCTAAAATTCGAATTTAGCTCAGCCGGAAGAGTCTGTTTAGTAGGATTACTCCGCTCGATTATGCTGTTCTCATATATACCGTCATCTCCAATCATATATGCTATGAGCTAGCCAAAACTTGATGTCTAATCACTGCACCTTTGCTATGCTACATATTAACTCTATTATAAAATATAAGACATAAATATTTTTAGAAAGATTATGGGTATTATATAGTTAATTTGAACTTAAAATTACTTTAATATATTGTTATCTTAATAATTATCAATATTATATAGTGAGGATCGTTTAAATTTTTTTTATGGAGATAGCATATTAATTTATGGGGGAAAGAAAAGGCTCCTTCTGCAATTTGGGGCAAATTGAAGAAGACAGAGGCTGCCGGTATGCAGATCGTGCACACCCAACTTTGGCACTCACGCATGCACCTCTCGTAAATTCGTCAAGGCTGAATGCGTACGTACGTACGCTGGTGCTTTAGCTAATTATTAGGACTTGATCACGCCGGTTAACAATGGTTACTGAACGGAATACCATAATTTTTTATCTAACCAATGACCAGTAATAACTAGTCTGATTAGTATCAAATCGGATCAATAACAATGAGTAATTGGTGCTGTTCAATAGTACCGATAATCAGCCGTCCGGCCTGCCGTTTTGTTAACACTATCAATGTGATGCCTACCACACGAGAAAATTAAATTTTTGCCACTCCAGTACATTGGTTTCGGTAAAATGACACCATATATATTGCAATTGCTAAAATGTCACTCTATATATTTTCACATGGGTTTTTATTAAAAAAGAAATAGAAACAAAAAAGAAACCTCAAAAAGGTAAAATATATATTTTTCTAATGTGCTAGATATCGTTTTAGTCATTGCATTATATAGAGTGATATTTTATCGAAACCCTTGTGACACAAGGCGGAGGTTGATGTCCATACCTGAAATAAAATAGATGCACACAAACATGAGTTCGAGAAGAGCTTAGCAAGGGCTGGAAACTTGTCACAGTAATTTGCAACCGAGCTGGTGTGGCGGAGGAGAGCGATCTCGCCTAGCCGGCTGTCGGTCATTGGAGGCCCAACATGTGTGTTGATGACCAGAGAGATGTCCCAAGATAGCTCACCGGAATTGCTCTCCAAGCGATAATACCATAATTGTGCTGCACTGGTGATCCTCCTTCCCATCAAAGATTAGACTTAAGTCTAATTTGTGAAATCTTGGTGGAATACGGCCATCTGAAGAATCGGTAGGTGAGTCATGGCGTCGTTGGTGCGGATTTGGCAGCGACATAGGCAGAGGTGGTTGATGAACTTACTGATGAACGGAGCTGCTTGGAGTGCTGCCTAGCACCCCTTCATCCAAGGTGCGAGATACACCATGGTTGTTGCCGCCAATCTGTCTCTTTTCCAAACGAGCAATGGCGAGATTGATGTCATGGACCTATTGTTCTTACGCCACGTCTGAGGCTTGCAAATTGGAGACGACTCCAAGAATCTATTCCAGCAATCCAATCTGTGGCGCCACTGCCTCCAAATTCGTTATGCAATTAGCTAACTCGGTCATGGATTCGACAAGGTCCTGAATTGGTGCCGTGACTTGATTGTATTGATAGAGGTTTGGCCACACACACACATGCCCTGATCAAGACATAGCTCACTGACATGCGAAGTAGAGCTGTAGATTATAGAGTGCAGAAGAGTCTTCTTCCAGGGAGAGTAGGCCACCTCCTCCTGCTGCCATCTCAACTGAAGAATTGAGCTATACTAGCGCTAACGCATCATGGCAAGATCCACTTCACCATAAATCACCCAAAATTTCATGTGGCAGTGTGACCTGCTGTCGTCTTCAATCTCTTCAACAAGCTCCTCCAATAACAGATACTCAGATAGTTCCATATGGAGAATTACTCATAAGAATTTTGTGGCAGAAGAAAGGATTAGTTTGCAGTTAAATGTCAATTAGTTATCAATCAATAGAATGGGAAAAGAGAAAGGAAAGAGAAGCATTGGTGATCATCCTGGAAGCAAAAACAACCTGATTTAAACGGTGAATGCTAAACAGGCATATCCAAGACACAGGAGATGGCATTAGCATCTGAATGAAGTTATATGATAATCTCCAGCATAATCTGTTGTGAATCGAAGTCAATTGATTGCTTGAGAGTCAGTCTTGGATCAATGTACCCAGAGATTAGTGAATGGCAATGTCAATTACTGTCTTACTGATTAGGCTCTAAGAGATGTTGATGATTGATTTTTTCAGCAACAACAACGAACGCTAGTCACTTTGATTGACGAAAGTCAAAAACAAGAAGGAAGAGTTCAAAGTGCGAAGTGGCAATTCATACACATAATTAATCACCTTTGTACGAATTTGCAACAGATAAAACAAAGAAATATGACTTGAAGTTGCATCTGGAACACCACATGCCAAAATTTTCCTCCACCATATCCATTTACAAAAATTCCCAGTGATGCAGTGCAGTATGTAGTACAGCAGCTATTCTCTCTGAATTCAGAATAAATACAACAGCATATAGGATTAACTTATGTGATTTGTGATACCCTCGCAACCTTAAGTCACAACACAAATCCCTCTTTGGAAAATGGAAACAAATAGAAAGGCGCAAAACCATCTACGCAGCTACCTCTATGCTTTCTTTCATACAGCTGAGTATTAGTAATTGGAGCAACCAATTCGAAACCATACAACTCTGTAAAACCATGCAAGAAAGGCTTGCTTTTTACCGTGCAATTCAGGCGGCCGCAGCTTGCGCAGCCTTCCAGGTCTCGTACTGGGGGTCGTCGGTCGGCAGCTCGAAGCGGCAAAGCGGGCACGAGTTGCGCACATACAGCCACGGCACGATGCACTCCTCGTGGTACCGGTGGGAGCAAGGCAGACTCTTCACGCGCTCCCCGGCGGCGACTCCATCCCTGCACACCGCGCACTCTTCCCCTTCACCTTCCTCGCAGGCGGCAACGACAGCGGACGGGAGAGCCTCGACGGCCGACCTGGCAGCAGGCGGCTTGCTCTTCAGGAACAACCCCTCCCCAACGAGCACCTCGTACACCTCACGGTCGGAGGTGTACACGAAGCCCTCGTCAGCGGTGGCGGGAGCGGGATCGGGGGGCGGCACATCGGCGAGGACCTCCCACTCAGGCTCCGGCTGCTCGCCGGAGGCGGGCGCCACCTCCTCCCAGTCGAATTCGTCGGCTGCGTTGGAGACCTCAAGCCGCAGATCCGCCGCCTCCTCCTCGTCGTCCAATTGGAGGCAATCCCACCGGATCGACTCCACACCCTCGTCCTCCTCGGGGAATCCGAGGTGGTCGGGCCCTGGCGCGACGAGCGCGTCGTTGAAGAGATCTGGCTCCACGGAGAGGAACTGGCTGCGGACGCGGTCGGCGGCCGCCACCATCGACGCGGAGAACCCCGACGGGTACGGGCGGAACACCGGCACGAAGGCGTCGTAGGAGGAGGACGACGACGAGGAGGCGGCCCCCAGGGTTTGGAGGATCTCGTCGGAGGCGATGCGCAGCAGGAGAGACGGCGAAGCCATGGTGGATGCGATGCGATGCGATGCGAGCGAGAGAGGGGGGACGCAAAAATCGCGCCCCGGAAGCGCGTCTCGTCTCGGGAGAGAGCCTCCCGCTATTGTACTCTGTGACTGACAGGTGGGGCCTCCACTGCTTATAAAAACCGTGTTTGGCGGTCGAGACGTCCATGACAAGTGGGTCATACTGTTTATGGGACCCACCTGTCAGTTATACTTATGGTCACGTATCGCACATGCGAGGTTGGCCGCCACGCTGTGTCGTGCGGGCGGAGAAAAGGTGAACAGGCTTTCGTCTTTCTAGCTGCGCTCTCCACTCTTATCCAATGACAGGTAGGGCCTTCCTTATCCGTCCCGCAGTGTCAGTGAGGGTAGAGGTACTCACGCTCAGTGAGAAAAAATAATTGGATGAAACTATGTAACTCGTGTCGGACGATATTTCGTCACTCAATGAAAATTTTTTCATTAATTAATAAAAATGTTTTAGCGAAATAAATAAAATAAAACATATTTAAATATAAGTTAAACATTTTACTCCAACATATAAAATATTCAGTTTCAACTATCGAAACTTAACAGTAAGGATATTACGTATAGTTGTTTCTTTATATTATAAACATTATCATAGAATATTTTATCTATTTGAAATATTTTTTATAACGTGATAAAATATTTTTTAGTTAGCATTGAAACATCATCTGATTTTTTTTAAAATATTAGTACGTACTAAATGATACATTAATGAAAATAGTTTTGTTGACAGGTGGGGCCATTATGCTGCGGAGTGAGCGGAGCAAAAAGGGAAGGTTCGTTCGTCGCTTGTCGTGGGCGCGTGCGACAGGCTGGACAGACAGCGACGCTGTGCGCAGCACTGCAGCAGCCTCGTCCGAGCGTTGACCGTTTCGTGATACGGCGATCACACAAGGCTCACCGTTCAGAAACGGGGAGAAATAAAATACGTGAAATTTGTTGAGGTCGTCAAAAATTCAAATTTTTATTTTTATTGTTGGGATGGGATGGTTTCTTCCATTATTGCTCGGCCTTACGTTTGATCTCGGTACAGGCGACACTTTTTTTTAATCGGGACAGGTGTACTCTACGCTGATGAATAGTTAGTTAGCACATGCTAACTTTGAATTCTATGCCATTTTATCTTCAATCAAGTTAGGCTGGTCAGTGGTAATATCCGTACAATTGAGAAGCACTACGAAAAGGAATAACTTGATGGGTTGACTAAGGTGTGGTTGATTGGAATTTTTTAAACAGCTTATAATCCAAAAATCTAAATGGTAAACCAAATAACTTAACTTAACAGTCTAGATTTGTAAAAAGCACCAGATTTTTATAGTACAAAATAAAAATTATCTAATCCACTGTAATTAAACATAACCATAAAATTACGTGGTAACCCATCATATCATATATAAGTTATATTGGTTTGTTTATTTTTCTCAGTTCAAATCAACTTTTACATAGCTCGTGTCTTATAGGTGGTTTTTCAAAAATTACTGATCAACCAAATACATAAATATATTGTGAGTGTGTGAGGAGACGAAGGTGTTGTGTATTTGTGTGGTCTCGTGAACATATGTGTTGTAAGTAAATTTTAAAACATAGGTTTCCTAATATTATTGGACTTGACCCTTTTTTGAGGCACTATCACGTTTTCGCTATCAACTTGCCCTTTGCTAATTTTTGGAGTGAGTGGAATTTTAGTTGATGAGTCCTGTTAGATTAGCTGGTGAGTGGGACTCATCAACTATACATGATGTACTACGCGAACTTGTACGATGAATCATTACTTTGGATGATAGTGAGATTAGCCTAAGTAGTTAGGCTGCCATTTTTCCAATATCATGGAAGCAATGTTCACACTTGAGTAGACTGCAAGAACAGATTCTCGGTTGGTAGAAATGTTTTGAGATCAGAGTTTTTAAAACCAGCGTAATGGTTTTCAAAGGTTTTCAAATCGGTTACCACCATAATCGATCTAATTTAGCAAAAACACGAATTGATAACTGTTTATCGGAGATCAGCGACATGGATGAAAATCATATTAACAGGATTTTCCAACTAGTAGATTGTGGGATGCCTTTGTGCATACTGTAAAAACATATCTTATTTTATATATTAAAATAATACAAAACAAATATGACGTTAATAAATACAGGTCATCCTTTGACCCATGAGATCAAACTCTCGATACCATAATTGGTCACCACTGCGTGCAATTAGATATGTCTTGGAAGCATCGCACAACATATGTAATGGATATTATTACAAAGATCATGGTTAAAATCTCTTATCGCAGGTTGTATAATTGATTGCATTGCAGACTGCACCAGGAAACCTATTATAGCATGGCAGGAACAACATACAAGCAAACTCAGTGCAGGTCTCTAGCTCATGGACAGTTGTCAGTTGAGTTAGAGCGAAACCAAACACTTCTTAAATTCTTAATTTTTAAGAGCGGAGAATATGAATCTACTCTCTCTATATATAAGAATAATGGAACTATCTTTACTTAGCTCTAGAACTCTAGATCCATTTCAAATTTGGAGTTCTACTAAACAAATAGTGTCAAAATGGATTTTGCAATAGTGGCCTCATTCCAATGGGCTCTGCCATTTCATAGGTCAGGGCCCAAAGGATCTCAATTTAACAGGCTCCCAGATTATGTAAATGAGGCCAGCTCCATTTCTGGTTGCTCAAGCTTAGCTTACACATTTCAGGATTTCACCCTGCTATATTATACTCTAGTACTGAAATTTACTCGCAATTCGAAATTGGTATCCATTGGCACACAAATTGCTGATCTTTCAGTCTATTCAGTCAGGTGTTTAGTTTGTTAATACGCCCAGATTAAACTATAAACCTTTTGCCCTAGAAAATAACATAAACCTTGCAAGGAAGCATAAGCTGCGGCACCATCAGCTTCACTGCAACAATTCAGCCATTTCAGATTGCTTATCCTTTCGCTTGCAGCGAGCTCAGTCTGGCCTACACTAAGATCCTATTTATTTCAATTTAAAATAATAATAATCTAGCTCATAGAACTAAGCTAAAATAAACAGATCAATTGAATATACTAGTTTATTATAATTCAGAGTGTAGATTATAATAATTTAATAAACTAATCTAACTTAATTTATTTCTATACACCATATTACTATAATTCTAAGCCGAAAAACCAACCCTATTATCTAACATGTCATGTAGTTTCTGTCAGTTAACGCTGTGTCCTGCACTGCGGCTCTGAACATTTTGACTAATCATTTCTTCCTTCTCGGTAATGAGCCCATTGGCTTCTCAGCTGCAGTTCTCACTGTTCTTTGCATCTCGATGCGCCTTTCGAAGAACCAGTACTGCTTGCACAAACTCCCTTGTCGCTCTCTTACACAGATCGATCATGGCGAGCAGAACTGAAGCTTTGACAGTGTATGCGTGTTTCTCTGAAGATTCTGACGACGGAAAAAATCGTATCTTGGCCTGACACCTCCGTTTGCTTCAGGCCGGCTGATTTTCTTGGTAAAGCTAAAGCTGTCCATTTGCACAGTGAAGGCTTTAATCATGCTGCCCAAGAAGCTTGCAAATCTGCATACACAGATGATTAATCAGACATATGGTCCATCCAGTGTTCATGTCGAAGAGAAGAGGGGAGTTCGATCGAAGTAACGTCCCTTTCATCTTTTCTACCTCGCATTGCATCCAACTTTACAAAGCGTTCTAGCAGGAGCCGTCCTTAATATCCCTTTTCCTCTTGGAACCCGGCAGTTTTTAGCAGGACGTGGCTAAGGGAAGGCAACTGCAAGAAAGAAGAATGCCTATTTAGAGGTGCTTTTTTCAGCTACAGCTATTCTAAGAATCCAATTATTTTGGTTTAGATCTTAGCTTTAGATTAGGAAACTCAGTAAATATAGAATTTAAAATGAACTAAAATCTAAAAGCTAAAAACATCAGATTTTTTAGATTCTCATCAACTAGATATTAATCAGCACAACTTCTCGAGATCCGAAACTCCTTAAACAGTATTAATAAACAGGGTCACCGAAAGGCGAGAGTGCTCCATTCCTCTGAAGAGAAAGGCGATCATTTTGTGGCAGTACTGGGTGACTTGCATGTCACTCCTTGCAAAGTTGTTGCAATCTCCAAGTAGCCAACCGGCAGCACAGTGTAAGTAACAGTAGATGCCTTTACAAGGTTACCCATTACTGTACTGCTAAACAGGTTCAAAGGTTAAAACATGCGGTAATTACAGCGGTGATGGTAGGCAAAAGCGTGTTTGGGGAGGATAAAAAGAATTGCATGGGTTGGCTTTGCTTTGCCTTGGCAATTAAAAGGCTTGATTCGGGCCGGCGCGAACCACGAGGCTAATTATAGTTTAGTTTAGGGTAGAGTGAGGTTGAGGGAATCAGAAGAGCATCTAAAGGCTCATGGGGTAACCTTAACTAGAGTACACTTGTTGTGTACTATAGCCTTCGATATTGGCAATTTGGATTGATGGATGTGATGCTTTAGTTTGGAAATTCTGTCCACGTAATATACCTATAGAACGTCGACCAACTGGTCAGATTTATTTTTAAATAAAATTAATAAATTAGTAGTGAGAGTAAAATAAAGTGTTTCTTATTAGAAATAAATATTCACTCCATTATATAATATTGTAATCTAAAACTGGATTTGATACAAAATAGTATAATGAATCTGGACGGTGACACTGTCCAGATTCGTGCCACTGTCCAGCTTTGTTATACCATATTGTGTCAAATCCGATCTTATATTGTAATATTATGAAACGGAGAGAGTAATATTTAAAAGTAATAGGCAATGTGTACTAAAAGAATAAAACTTCATGTTTACGAATTGAGTCTAGATAATAACATATAGATAAAGTTTTTAGGATAAAATTGAAAGGTTAGGATTGAAGTCTTTTGGACGTACTCCCTCAATCCCACAATATTATAATTTAGAATTGGATTTGATATTTCATAGTACAATGAATCTAAACAATACCACTGTTCAGATTCGTTGTATTATGGAATATCAAATTTAATCCTAGATTACAATATTATGGGACGGAATAAATAGCAAGTAAGGTAATAATAGAGTTGTAGTGATGAAATTTCAATCCCGGTAGCCACAATTACGCATGAGTAGTGTACGTTTTTTTACAAGGAATTTAGTCAGGCTCATTAACTTATACATAATCAGGAAAAGAAAATGTCGAGGAAACCCATCAGTTCAGCAAAACTAGTGGAGTACGAGTTATGATTGTGATTAGGAAGGTGTAGATAATTGCTCGTGTCCAATAATAACAGTACTAAAGTGGTCAAACGTTGAGAGAGGAAGGGGCTTGATTTACAGCGAGGATTCAGAAAGGCATCAGATTAAACAAAGCCTGTGATAGTTGGCACTGTCAGAAGCTCTCAGGATGCCAGATGAGATGGCAGGAGTAATTAGTAAGGGGTAAGCAAGCTAAAGCAAAGGTTAAACAGCATGATTAAAGGGTTCTCTGTACTTGCTATGAAGAAAGTGAGATTGGCTCGTATACCTCTCTTTAGGCTAGAAATTATGAATTTACATTTTCACTGATATATAGAGTCATCTCAGATCAATGATATACAGGTCTAGAGAATAAATTTCTAATTTTCATAGAGTATGTAATCAAATTTTAAGTGAGGAAAGGTAAAGACAGGGGTAACTCAGAATTTAACCTCTCGTAGGCAAGCAGTGAATTGATATTGGATGCAACAGCTGCCTATAAATTCAAGAACATTAGAACAGCGCTCTCTCTCTCTCACTGGAGTCTCTGTTTGATTAGGGAGCAAGATGATGGATACTAATGGCGGCAATGGGTTTGGAATGGAGAGCAATGCTTCGCCTGTTCATGGCATGGCAATGGATTGGGAATGGCAAAGCCAGATGAGCGGCAACTCGTGCGGGGCACCGACGATGCAAACGGCCATGGATTCTCTTGCGTGGTCGTCGAGCACGGCGGTGCTACGCGGCGACGGTGCTGCCCCGTCGGCCGCGGGCGGCGGCAGCTTCTTGCCACCGGCCGTGCGCGGCTTCGAGCATTTCCGGATCGACTCCGGCGGCCTCGTCGAGCGGGCGGCGGCTGTGGCGTCCACCAACCACGTGAGTGGCAACGACGACGCGCCGAACGCCGGAGCGCCGGCCGGCGACTGCTCGCCGGACTCCAAGAAGAGGAGATCAAACGAGGTACTTACTGACTGCCATTTCAATCAATTTCTAAACTTTCTTAAGGTTTATGAATCTTTGCGCCGGCATTTCAAGATTACTGGAACGGATCATGCGATTGCGTCAAACGGGCTTGCCAACTCAGCAAATGAGACCGAGTATAGCAGAGATGCCAACGGCGAGGTGATCGGTCCGCCGGCGGCGGCGACCGGCAGGTCAAAAGGGAAGGGAGTCAACGAGGCCGGCGAGCCGCAGAAGGAAGGGTACATCCATGTCAGAGCTCGGAAGGGGCAGGCAACCAACAACCACAGCCTAGCAGAGAGGGTATACACCCTGCGCACAAATTTTAAAGAACTTTTTTTTTTTTTTGAAAAGCAGGCCACATAACAAAATTCTTCATAATTCAAATTGAACACCTGAATTAGAGTCAAAATCGAAGATTACTGTATCATCTTTCTTCGCAGCTGAGGAGGGAGAAGATTAGTGAGAGGATGAAGCTTCTGCAAGATCTTGTCCCTGGCTGCAGCAAAGTGAGCCAGTGTTTCTCTTAGCTTTCTGATGTGTGAATTTCGCAAGCACAACTGATGGTAACAAATGTTGCCTGAATTTGATCTGATTAGGTCACCGGGAAGGCATTGATGCTCGACGAGATCATCAACTATGTTCAGTCCCTGCAAAGACAAGTCGAGGTACTGACAACTGACATGATCATTCGCAGGTAATGGCTGCAATACGCATTGATCTATGCTTTTTCATCTCTGCAGTTTCTGTCGATGAAGCTCGCCGCAGTCAACCCAAAGCTCGATCTCGAGATAGAAACGATTCTATCAAAGGAAGTATGGTGGCCATCTGCCATTCTCCCTCAGTTCCAGTTTTCCCTTCAAATCTTCAGTCTCAGGTTCCAGTTCAGTCGTGATTCTTGAATCTTGGTGTCAGGTTCTTCGGTTCCCCGGAGCTCCTTCGTCTGCTCCCATGGGATTCTCCTTCTCCCCGCAGATGATGCCCAGACTGGAGCTATCGCGACCGGGCATGTTTCAGGGAGGTGTCCATGGCATGATCGATCCAGATGTGTTGACCAAATTCATGCAGAAGCAGCAGAATTATAAGGGCGCATTCAGAGAGCCTCAGGTTTGCATCTGACTATCTGAGCATGCCATTGTTAGTGTCACTTCAGTTAAGTTGTACAGGAAGGTTTAAGCCTTTAGACTGCTAGAGAGAAACAACTTGCATTGTTGTTCAGCTTGCAAACCCCATTCAGTCAATATTGTTCGTCTCTGTAAGCCAAATGGCACATGCTGTTCATCTTTCAACGGTCATTGCAAGCATTCTGACGAACTTCTTCGGTTCTTGAACAGATGCATCAGACGTTGGATGGATCATTCCATGATACGGCACAAATGCCGCAATATCCACAGGTCATCGGTTCAGAAAATCTAAGCATCAGGCAAGATCAGGATGGGTTTCATATGTGAAATGAAGCAACATGGATGAAACAGATTTCTTCTGATCAGAAAGGCAGACGGAGACAGGCACGTAACAAGTATGGGCATTGGAATTACTGCTCCTGAGTCGAGCTAAGCAGTAGCAATCTGATTGCCCATGGGAAGGGGAGGCTCCCATAGATTCAGAGTTGTACAGTGTTCAAATATCAGAAATGAAGCTTCAGCAACTGAGACAGCTACGACTACAATTCATGATGGTTCCAAATTCTGTCTGACATAGGACGGATAAAAAATCCTGAAGAGAAAATATCTGCGCAAGGGAGAAGAGATTGATGCTCAATGCGAGCAATTGAATCGCTGCAGGATGCATATCTTTTTTTAGGCTCCTGCATCACTTCAGCAGCGAAAAGCAACATTGAATTTCACAACTAGGACAGATACGCCATGGTTTTCAATGCTTACGTATTACCATTGTTTCATTTTGAGTACCTTAAATTTCCTAGTTTAATTTCTTTTCTGGTCCCTTAGGCAGTAAGATATTATGGGAAGTGATCACAATAATGTAGTCTTAGACAGTCCTAAGATTCTAATGTAGATGCATGTTGAACATCCTGTGAGTGTGAGCTCCATTGGACATGTGTGCTATCATGTGAACTTGAATCGCAACAGCTGAGAGGAATGAGATACAGATTCAGAGCATAAGGCTTCTTTGGAACACAGGATCACAAAAACGTCAGAATAGAAAAAATGCAGGAATAGGATACCCTGCACTATTGAATTATACAAAGTTTCAAAACACAGGAATATGGAAGTAGAGCCTTTAGATGATTAGTAAGAAATAAAACACATGAATTTTGAAGGAATTTATTTTGTGGAAGAGAGAGAAAAGAGAGAAAGGGAGAGTGTGTTAGACTTCTAAAAGGAAAATAAAAACATGAGATATGAGGTCATGTTTATTTTCCTATGAAATGGGAGCATAGGAATTTTGCAATCTTATTCCTTTGTTCCAAATAGCCTCTTTGGGAAAAAAAATCGAAGGATTTTAATCCTTCATAAATCCTATGAAATTCCTTTAATCCAAAGGAGCTCTAAATATAGCTTGACAACTGCGACTTCAAGGTACTAAGGTTTCCTCATGTTCATTGTGCATTTTGATTTTATCGCTACAAGGCATAATGCTTATTTAATTATTTTAAATGCTAAATCAAGAAGATAGGCTGAAGCCTTGATCTCCAGAAGGTAATTTGTTAGCAAAAACCATAAAAAATATAGAAAACAATGATGGGGAATTTTTGTGTTGTATTGATCATTTCATATTTTATAGATAAGACCACCCCCCTCCAATATATGGAAGTGGACGATGAGTCTACACCTACAAAAATGTCGGGTAACAACCCATGATTCTATGACAATATTTTGTTCTCTAATCCATTATTATAGCCCCATAACAATTAAATCTGAACTTCTAACAAAGGATGCCCAAGAGAGAACTCACTTGTTAATTAATCCCTCCATGGGACACTCTCGGGCCTCACTTCAGAAGGCTCAAGGCTCAATCATCTCCGTCGCCGTGGCTTCAGATGAGTTGGCCTCTGTGCTGGCCTCACCAGTAGTTTCTTGAGCCTCAGTGTCTGACCTCTCCCATCTCCCACCAAGGGCAATTGTCATCATCTTGTAGATTTTGCCACCCAATTCTGCTGGACTGTCGGGCTGGACATTCCCAGCAAACAAACATTCAAAAGTTAGGGTACACGGTGACCAAGAAATGAAAAAATGAGTGATTTATTTACAGTATATGTATATCCACTGGAGATTAGAGCAGTCTCATACAACAGCTCAACAGCCCGCTTAGCTTCTGTACTGTCAGGCTAATTTTTGAAAGCAGCCTGTCAATAATTGTTTCTCATTCATGTGACGCTGCATATGTAGAGAGAGAGAGAGAACAATTATTGATGAGCGCCAGGCATCAAAAGATCTTACATTCAAGTCCTTGATGGTCAGGATTAATTTCGAAAATCCTTCTTCTCCTCATGAACTCCAATCTTGATGTGTCCCCAAGTGTTTGTGCCTTCATGAGCCTGTCGTTGAAAAATATGCATTAGAAATCAAAGCATAGTGCAACATAATGATTTGTTCATACAGGAGCTACCTTTCCATGTTGGCAGACCAACCAAACTTGCCAGATACAAGAACACAAGTTGACAAGCTGAGGCGCTTTGATATTTGAACCTTTGCTACCTTGTCACCAAGCTGTTGTTTTACCCAGTCACACAGAAGAGTGTATTCCTTCTTGCTTTCTTTATTGTCCTCATCTTCATCACCTGTGCAAACAAATATGTGTTAATGTGACGCAAACAATAAAAATAGTGTACACCCAATCCAGAGCAAATTTCAACACTTCCTCACCCAATCCCTGAATTGTGATTCATTGGCATTAGTAAGGAAACAATGAAACAAACAAACAAACAAATAGTGTCATATTGCATAGACATGGGTGTAAGTATTCAAAATAGAAATGGAAGGAAAAGCGCTCTACCTTGAGAGCCTTCAAAAATTTTGAGGTTCCACTCTGGACAATAGTACAAGGCAGTCCTTGAGTTCATCTTTGGTCATTCCAATGCCTGTATCACTATTAAGAACAATCAAAAAATGGCACTAGTAAAATATCAGCATTAAACAGTCAACAAGCACAGCTACTAGAGAACAACTTACATGATAGTAATGGTTCCTGCAGCAGGGTCTGGCTTAATCCTTATCTCCAACTCGCCACCGTCAGCAAGGAGAGAAGAATCCGTCACACCAAGAAACCTCAGCTTATCCAATGCATCACTTGCATTACTGAAAGAACACCAGATAAATTAGCACATCAGTCATGAGCCATGGCATCAAAGTTAAAAGGCTGTAAATGGAACTATTGTTTGGCCATGGTATAATTAGTGAAACTATACATTTTGACAAGAGTTACAAAGTCTATGGACAATCAAATATTCAAATCCAGCAAGCGGCTCACCTACACGGCACAAAAGAGAGACAAACATAGCAGGTTTAAACAGCCTGCCTTAGTAGGCTAGCATTACAAGTGAACAGCTATGGGGCTATACAAGAACAGTCACATCATATGTTCAAGTAGGAAAATACAATTAAACTCAAAGTTTCAGGCTTGGCAACAAATTCTGCCAAAACCTATGCATAGACTTATCCAATTAACCCAGTATAATACCAAGTTTCACATTAAATTAAGACCAATTCCATCTCAAATTCTCACAATCGAACAGGAATGGATAAGAGGCTTGTGGGATTGACGTGATAGGGTAGGGTTGGCTATACTGCTGGTGGCGAACTCCAGGCTAATAATCTGAAGCGCATGGATACAAGTTATCCTTGGAAGGAAAGACAATTCCGAATCCGCTTTGTCTACGAATAAGGAAGCTATAAGTAATGCAACTATGAATCTCATGGAGAGTTCGATCCTAGCTCTCAGGAGGATGAATAAATGAGAAATATAAACATATCAACACTGCAACCGCATTTTAATTTTAAAACTACATGCCGATGCCGTAACTACGAAACAAAAAGTCACTGATACGGATTTCCGATCAAACCCGAAGCACACCCGGCCCGTCGTCGCTCATCCGCCTGGTACTCGAACTTCTCCTCCGCCGTCTCCTCCGCGACGGCGGCGTCACACACCCCTCGCAGCAGCTTCCTCCTGCCGCTGCTGCTCCCCGCCTCCCACCTCACCCCTCTCGCGCACCTCGCCGCCCCGCTCCCCCGCGGCGCAACCGAGCTCACTCCAGGCGCCCTGCGCGCATGGCCGCAGTGCCGCCACCGACGATACGCCCAGGCTCCTGCTCAGCGCAGGCGCCATGGGAGACACGCAGGCCAAGAGCAAGGGAGGGAGATCTCGGTCTCTAGCAGCAGCGGCCACGCCCACACGGTGGAGAGAGAGAGGATATGGAGGGGGTTTGGTTGTAAGGTTTTTTTTGAAAGTGTAGATTTGATTATATACCTTTTCATATGAATTAAGAATTTATTCTTCATGTGACATGTGGATCCTTTTAAATCAATAACACGTGATTAGAAGAATAAATTTTTAATTTTCATCGAATAGAAAATATACGATCAATTTTTTCTTTTAAAAGTAATGCAGCAATTTTTTCTTTTAAAAGTAATGCAGCGAGACGGGCTGGTTTAGGATTAGAATTTGGGCCCAATTTACGATCATATATGGCTTGTGTTCACGTTTTGAAGGCCCATTTTTAAATTCGCTGCCGTTTGAACTGTTTTGCTTGAAATTCATTCATTTGGAAGTTGGAACTGATGGAATCGTGTGAAACTTATGTAAATACATACGACGCGTCCCTGTAAGAATTTAGGTTACAGCAATTCGCAATACACAAGAAACGGAAACTCAAATTAAAAGGCAGCAGTAAAAAAAGGGACGTGCTATATTTTCTCTTTACTGTTCATTAATGGTTTATGATTTCCATAATCCAGAGCACACAGACCAGTTCTGACATCCAACCTGGGAGAGAAGAGACGAGCTACAGCCACAAGATCACTCACTGAGAGTCACTGACCTCGGCAACGCTCAGTGCTTCGAGGAGGCTCTTTGAAGCAATCAACATTGCAGAGACCCATGGATCTAATCATCTCACCAAGCCTGTCAAAGGTTTTTACACCGTAGTCAGATTGTAGCTAAGAACAGTTATCATCTTTTTTAATCATGGTAAATCTGTAGCAAGATCATTTTATCGTGCAAATTTCCTTCACTGCAAAAATGAGTAAGATATGCTTCTGTTTGGATGGAGTGAGCATGATCACTGCAGCTCTGTATGATGGTACTGGAAGGGAAGAATCATAGACAAGAACCAACCTGTCGATGCTTTTTCTTGGCTTGTCAGGCTGCTCGTGTTCATCCCTCGACCTGTCAAACGTGTCGACACTTCTCCTCGATTTCTCTTTCTTGTCTGTGATGGATGATCTTGCCTTGTCTCTGCGCCCCGTGCTCCGCCTACGTCTGTCTACATGATCGGTGCTCAATCTAGGAGGCCGTTCATGCCTTGTGCTCTTCCTCGGTGGCTCTAACCTCTGTGAGGTCGGCCATGGAGCTTCAGAAAGAGCAGAACCGTCAGGTGGTGTTTCGTTTTCAGCTGGCAATATGCCACTATCAGGCGATGCTTCTTTTCCTGCATGCAACTTTTCCATAGCCGATATGAACTTCTTCAGATGCCTTATGTATACTGGGAAAGTCTCCAAGTTACAATGGTCGCCTCCCTCGATCCATAGAGGTTCATACTTCTGTTGGCACAGCTCCCATAGCTGCTTCCCATGGGAGCAATCAACAATATCATCATCTGTGCCCTGAAAAAAAACAAGTGAAAAGGATATTCAGATTAACCAGATAGATTTATACATATTACATATTATCTATAATAGATTCAAGCTTACATGGATTATCAAAACCGGAGATTTAACAAGGGGGATTTTCTCAATGTTCTGCAAGGAAAACAAGTGTTTGATTAGCACTGAAAAAGCATGGGAAGCATTTTAGCATCTCTCGGGAGCTCAGTCAGGTGAGTGAGGCAGACCTTGTATATGTCAAACCAGTATGTTTTCTTCACAGAATACATGACACGCAGACCAGATAGTATGGGGCTGTGAAGAACAACTGCTCTTGTATGATGTAAACGAGCAGCTAAATCGACAGTTGGGCCACTGCCGACAGACTGACCATACAGAACAATGTCTTCTTCCCTAGTCCCATATATATCCACGAGGCATTTGTATGCAGCCTCTATATCAGCGAAGGTGTTAGCTTCGCTTGCCTGAACATGGAAAGAAACAGAAAGATTGATTCAACCGAGTTAACTATATAGGCTTCAGCTCAACAAGTGGAATTAGCTCACTGCAAAGAGAGAATCACGGAACTGAACACTGTTCTTAAATGATTCCGAAAATAATGTTAGGTAATGCTCTTGTGTATGAAGGCAGCAATAGAAGCGTTGGTTTCAGGAAAGAGCAGAGGGCATTATTAACCTTGCCTGATGACCGTCCATAACCAGAATAATCATACCTGCGAAGATTGAGGAAATTATTCCAAAATGCAGGAAAATGAGGTCATAAGTACATAAATGAAATCATCAATCTGCACAATCCCTTGTTTTCCACAGGCAATAAGTGGCAAATAAGGTGACGGGTAAAATTTTAGTGGCATGCGAGGAATTTATCCATCGAACAGTTAAAAGTAGATGATATCAATCAGTACGGACTAGCAGCATTGAACAATTATGTGAATGGTCTATCTAACATAATCGAAATCTCCACATTCGCAAAGATGTCTATGTTATAACTTATAAAACAAGTCACAAAGTCCAGAAAATGATCTAGTAGTCAACAGGACAGGATACAAGAAAATTAGCTGGGATCTTTTGGGTGCCTGCTCAACATTTATGTACTAGCAACAGTTTGTTCTAAACAGAAAACAATGAAAATGGTACATAGAATGGTTTCTGAGATCATTAATCTGACAAAAACATCTCAAACATGATAGCTATTGCAGGCAGCACATCAGCTATGTAAGCTCTGTTGGACCATTTGTCTTGAATGAAGCATCCAAACACCAATTAATTGTGGTAGGCAACCTGGAAAGCTAAGTGCTTGGCTTTCTTGTCGAGTGTGGGATCAGGAAAAACTTAAGCTTTCTTGCTGACTATGAGATCAGGAAAACTCAAATTACACGCATTTTAAGACAATTATCACTCACAGTATTAAGGTAATGTCAAATCACTATTATGACTCCAACCCTCCTCCCCTTTTGTCGATAAACCCACTTTCCAGAATGAAAATTCCCTCTCATGTACCTATCAAATGCGTAATGTGGACCTGCAACTAGTTATTACCAGGTTCACGCGTGTTCATCCAGTTATTTCTTTTTCTTTTTTGGTATAGGAGGTTAGCCCAATTGTCAACAAGGAAACTGTTCGTACAGCCCTCACTCACTGTAAGATGAATTGAACTGTTTAATCATGTGCAACTAAATAGCAAAAATAAATGAGGTAGTAGATTGCAAATCCAATGTGTTGAGTACGTGCATAATGTACTGATTAGGATAAGCTCTATGAACTGAAGCCAATGTGAGATCAAATACAATTGATGCACACCATCAATCAATGCTCAATTTCAATGACCAGGTGGAATTGCAATCAAGTGATGGAGGAAGTGTTATGTAGCAAACTAATATATCGTACAATTCAAGTGAGAACCAAATTTAGAAAACTAGATGAAACGCAAAACTGCTGTTCTGTGAACAGTTCTCTATGTATTACAGATAATACAAAATATCACAGATATTAGAACAAGAATTTTTCAATAAAATCAAGACTGAATTAACAATGAATATATATACTGGTCTCAAACAAATAGACAATGATGAAAATCCAGCTTCGATCAAGCTAAAATCCATGTCCGGAGTAGCAACAAATTTCCGTAATTTCACTGAATAAAAAAAGGATTTTCTGATTGAAATTTGAAACTTTCCCTTGTTAAGTTTTCATAAACTGGTTCTACATTATTTAGCAAATATCACTTTCTGCAAGAACAGCAACTTTGAAAATCGATTCAATTTTGCACATGTTTGTTACGATTCAATATACCGACAAATCTTTTTCGAATGTATTACTCCAGAGGCATCGCCTCTAGCAATTTCACCAAGACACCAACAAAGAGACAAAAAGACCCAGATAAAATCGCACGAACACTTACCCCATGAGGTTCACATGGAGGCGGGCGCTGAACTCGACGAAGAGTTCGTACATCTTCCCGATGTCGGCGGCGTTGCCGTGCGAGTACAGCACGGTGAGCCTCGCCTTGGGGCACCGCACGTACATGGCGATGATGTCCGTGCCCCGCCGCGTCC
>KE372822.1:289928-309919 GCA_000418225.1 Zizania latifolia | reverse complement strand
GGGGTACCAGATTTGTTACATCTGAACATGCACAAGAGCAGCAGAAAGAGATACCAGACCAACAAAAAATGGTGCACAGTGCTGCAATTTCTCAAGGATTCCGTCTTACAGCCAAAGCACACGAAAATTACTGACAAACCCCGTCCACAAATTCTGAAGCACGTTTCAGATTATTCTTCACTCGACGGGTTTGATCGACCAGAATAAGGAATTAAGGAGTTAAGAACATAGGATGTACAAACACACGTAGATACAATCTATATCTGTATGTACAGGAACATGCAAATGTTTTCTCATGACATGTGTTTACAAATTACAGTGTATACCACACAAAAACACGTAAGGTAAAAACTATGCACAGACAAAACAATAACCTGCTGAAAACACAAACTTTTTTGATGTAACAAGGTAGGGATCTCTCTACCTTATGACCATTGCTCAACACATACATCAGATCAGAGATGGCTTTATTCTTCTTGCAATTAACTACCAGTTAAGGGCTACTGCAGCTGATGGCAGAAGACAAATGCTCAGGAATACCCCTTGGTTTAGCCTACATTATGTTACATTGATATCTTCTCTACCATTTTAAAACTGGCAAGAAGTTCCCAGCCTTTGCATCAGCCATGGGCTGCGGGCTGCAGTTTGCTTTCGGTCTTTGAGCAAGCTTGGGAGCAGATCCTGGAACTTCTCAAGAAATGCACTCCATTGGTTTGCACTCAAGTCCGAAAGCTTCACAAAGCTGGAGCTGGGAGGGAGCATCTCACTGGCGCTCCAACCACCGTACTCATTCTCACTATGATTGCCGCTGTAATTATTGTTAGTTTTAGTAGTCGCCCTGTTCTTGGCAACATCACTACGGCATTTGCTGTTTCCATCGAAGCTAAGCCCGTTTAGCGAGATCGATAAGTTTGGGGCGGAAGGAGTCCACGCAGTAAGTGGACTTGTGCAGATGCCCCCATCATCCTCGCTAAACTCATTGTCGTCGTCCTCGCCCTGGTCCTCGTTTCTTTTGCCTGATTTTGACAATGGGTTCCTGGAACTACCTCTGACACACCCAAACTTGCTGAGAAATGATGCTTCGAATGCGGTTGAGTCATCCTCAGAGCCAAAATCAAACTGAGTAGACTCGTCATCGTCATCTTCGTCGGCATCTCCTTCAAAGTCAGCTTCTGGGAGCAGCAGCTCTCTTTCCTCAACCCACTCCCTTGCCTCCATGCATAGAACCTCCAGCTCACTTGGCTCCTCTTCTTTCCCCGTGAATTGCCTACTCATCATCTCTCCTATCTCAGACAAGCAGAGGCCATAAGCTGCAGCTTCCTTGAGAAATGTTGTTGAGAGAACTAACACCCTAAGACTTGCTTCATGGATCATAGGCAGCTCCATGCGAAGCATTTCCGCGTCTTTCACAGGGTCTAGGTTTGCAATGTATTCAAGTTCTTCCTCAGAGAAAGGAATAGATGCTTGTGGCCAGTGGATCCACTCCAAGTAAGGATCCTCCAGGCTTTCTGGCAAACAAAGGCCATGATCGATAGGAATAAGTTCGGTCTGTGTTTCCAATCTGCCAGCACCATTATCATACTTCCTGACAAGAAGATTTCCTGCATGTCTGTCCGTATTAAAGATTCTAGTATCCAGTATGCCAATCCTATGAACAGCCGAGACAGGAAAGCTTGATGTTCCATGGTCACTGGCATCATAGTCGTGAGGGATAAACTGCTGCAATGACGCAATCTTGCTTAGAGCTTGTGTTTTGTTGTCTCTAGCCTTCGTTTTGCAGTCAACGTTTTCATTCACATGGAACACACTATGGGTGATCTTTACCAACAAAGTAGGAGGGACATTTGCAAAGCTCTTGTAGTCAAGAAGGTAAGCGGCTACCTCTCGGAACCCCGTCTCACCAACACGCACTGATCTTTTAAGGCCTGGTTGTCCAAGAGACTTCCCTATAAAACCTTTTGGATTATTCGGAGCAAATGGTTCCTCATCAGTTGGCTTAACGATTGCAGCATGTTCACCCCAAATGTCCCTGAAGTAGTATGCACCACCCATTCCACCACAAACAGCTACTGGGTCAACCCCATTCTTTATTCCCTTGACAATATCCTTAACTAGCTGCTTCATCCTAGCAGAAGGTTTTGAGCACCCCACAATCTCAACGACTCTGCTGTGATCACACTGCTGAGCATCCTTTCCATTAGGAGACAGGGTAGGTGAGGAGCAACTTCTGTGCATGTGATTCCTGGTGAGAAGCAATGGTGAGTCGTTGGGAATATAGCTGAGATCATTGTTCAAAACATGATCACCAAATGTCAGTGAACTCTCCTCTGTAGACACATTAAGGGCTATCTGCAGCTTCTTTTTTACAGTGTGTGCATTTTCTCCTCGCTCCAGTTCGATGCCCAGGACAAAACCATTGCCAGTTTGGACAAATACACGCTTCAACCCAAGTGATCTCCCCTCAAATCGGTCCTTTGAGAGGTAGTTACTGCTCAAGGTGTGATCCAAAATTGCAACAGCCATCTGTATCTGAACAGAACTACCAAAATTCTAACTTTTGAGGCATACGCTGCTAGAAAGAAACCATCAGTGAGGAGTAACTCCTTGCCTTAGTCCCCTGTGCCTCAGCAAGGAGACAAGACAACTGTACTTAGCTTGTCATCAATGTAATGGATAATCGAACGCTCGGCTTAGCTTGTCCAAGGGTAGAAATGCTTAGATGTCTGAAATGGAGTGCTACCCAATTAATTATATTCATTCTGCAAACAGATAAACCATGAGAACCTACGATATTGCCGGGTTGATGATTATTTCGTCATTACATGTAACTAAAAAGTAAAACGAAAACAATGGAGCAAGCTTCACTATCTTGAATTCTGGATCAAGGTAACAGGATTGCACAACTGCACCGTGTGTTGATCAAGACAATAAGAGTGCACCGAAACAAGGTTATACATGCAAGACATTAAGAAAAAAAGCAGTTCTAACCGAAGTAGAGAAAAATGCAGAATGAAAGGAAGAATCGTAGGCAGCTGCATACATAAAATTGTTTAGCATATTTGTTGCACACATGCAAATATATCTCTGTATCCTTAAGCGTAATTGATATATGGATGTCTCAGGAGAATCACAAATGGCAAGGTGACAAATATTATAACAATTAACAAGTATATTTGGCTTGTTAGAATTCAGAACTACCAACTATGCATGATTCAATGGATGAGACAGATTTGAATCAAAGTTAATGAGCTCTACAATATGTACACAACTCCACCCAAATTCGACTGATAGATTGAACTGCTCACCATTTAAAAACACTTAAAAGCAATCATAATTTCACCCTAGAAATACGGCATTTGCAGCTCGCATCAGATTCTCCACGCAAACATCACTCCCCTCAAGCAAATCCAATACCATGCTAGCTCAATCGATCACTCCCATTACGAAGGCCAAACGAAATGTGGAAATGCAACCCAGAAAACTGTACAGCTGGGCCTGCACAAGCATGGAACCAACCACCGGCGAAGGGGATCTCACTCACCAGCAGGCCAGCCCGGGGGGCGGGCGGCGGCGGCGAGGGCAGGAGATCCAACGGCGGAGGCGTCACAGTCACAGATCCGACGGGCCATACGCTCCCGCCGGCGGCGGCGAGGCGACGGGACGCGCTCCCGGCTCCTCCTTCCCTCTCGATCTCCCACCTCGTCGCGTTAAGGTAATCAATCGCTGCGGTTAAGGCGAGCTAAAATCACATCCTCGCGATCTTTATAGTGTTCCAAGATAAGCCCAACCTCGCTAATCTCGGGCCAATTGCGACGCCGAGAATAGCCACCTCCTCTCGCATGCATGCAATTTTTGGAGGTGGCTTTAGCTGGAACAAGATTACTATTATCTTTGGGGAAAAAATCCGATTTACTCCAAGAACACATTTAAACAAGCTCTTACACGAGTGAAGCAATTGTTTAATCGGATTTACTCCAAGAACACATTTAAACAAGCTCTTACACGAGCAAGTATATTAAGAGTATGAGTCTAACTCTAAGAGGTCCAAACGGCTGAAGCTCCAAGAGGTTTTATGATATAATAAAGTAGTTTAAATATTTATTTTTAGTCTAAAATAAACTAGGTCACTTCACTAAATACTCTTAATTTGTTTATAATTCAGATCTAAGTTAAGTTAGATCAGTTTTAAAATATTCTAAATCTAAAACTGTGTCGTGACGTTAGTATATTAGTATTGGCCTGTCGGCTTTTTCATCTGTTCAAATATTCCCCTCTGGCATCGTGTCGGTCCCAACCACAAAGATGAGTTACATGATTAAGATCGAATGTCTTGTGTGTTATTTATGTTATGGTTTAATCTATTTTTATTTTTGTGGGGCTCTTTTAAAACTCATTTATTGTATTATATCTATAACAAAATACAGCTTGGTATTTTTTAATTATGAATTTTTTAATTATTAAATCAATTAAGATTCCAAACCGAGCGTTGTCTGCCTTTAGCTCGCAATGACATGATGTGTGGCGATGCTAATTAAATTAACAAAATTAGTAATACGCGCCACCTACACTAATCAATTTTTTTAACGGCGGTTGCGCGGCAGCATGAGTTAATTACAAGCTTACTGCACTACATGTCATTAATAGGTGTGATTAGTTTAATGATTCGGAGATGATAATCACACTGGGGATGAAAGGGCATGATTGGGAGTGGATCCAAAGGAAGGAGCATGCATGCGTCTCAGTAAAGATTACAAAAGGTTTAATGAATATTATATTCGCTCTATCCAAAAAATATTATTTTTAGCAATTTATATGTCCCTCGTTAATTTAATTAGCTATAATATCCAGCTTCTTAAGAGAGTTGTTATTTTTATTCCATAAAATTTCATACAGAAATTATCCTAAACTCTATTGATCCCTAAAAATTAATCAGTCTACAGCAGTATTAATGGAAATATGTCCGAGAGAATTATGAGGGAACCGAAAGTTCTAGCTTTGAGGTCGAAAGTTCTGGGTCAGCCCCAATTTCGGTTTCTGGAGGATCCAGAAGTTTCGGTTGGACCAAAAGTTCAGGGCCTGCCTGAAAGGTGTATTCTGGACGAACCGAAAGTTCCGGGTGTGACCTAGAAGTTCCGGATCGAAATAAATTCGATACAGAATGTTATTTTCGAAAGTTCTGATTGGACCGAAAGTTTCGGACTGAAATAAATTCGTACAGAAGGTTATTTTTGAAAGTTCCGGGCCTGGATCAGAACTTCCAGGCCAGGCAAACAGATTAGATCTGTTGGGCTTTAATACTGATTAAAGGCCCATGAGAGGGCACTATATAAGGAGAGGAGGGGATAGGACGAAAAGGCTGCTGGCTGTTCGCGTGGTTGGTTGCGGCTGTTGGTTGTTGCTTCTACCCTAACCCTAGCCGCCACCTCTCTTGGCTACATCGGTTGTGACCATCTTTCTCTTAATCTCTCGCGCGGTACTAGCATACCGGTTTGAGGTGATCCCGTCCCTGTACGTGTGGATACTGATAAAAATATGCCCAAGAGAATTCTGGGGGAACCAGAAGTTCTGGCTTGAGGCCGAAAGTTTCGAGTTCTGAAGCATCCAGAAGTTCCGATAGGACTGGAAGTTCCGAGCCAGCCCCAGTTTTGGTTTCTGGAGGAGCCGAAAGTTCCGGTTGGACAGGAAGTTTCGAGTCTGCCTGAAAGGTGAATTCTGGACGAACTAGAAGTTTCGGGTGAGACCCGAAAGTTCTGGGTCGAAATAAATTCGATACAGAATGTTATTTTCGGAAGTTCCGGTTGGACCGGAAGTTCCGGACTGAAATAAATTCGTATAGAAGGTTATTTTTGGAAGTTCCGGGCCTGGACCAGAACTTCCGGACCAGACGAACAGATTAGATCTGTTGGGCTTTAATACTGATTAAAGGCCCATGAGAGGGCACTATATAAGGAGCGGAGGGGCTAGAACGAAAAGGCTGCTGCCATTGCTGCTGGTTGTTGCTTCAACCTAACCCTAGCCACCACCTCTCCTGGCTACACCGGTTGTGACTATCTCTCCCTTAATCTCTCGCACGGTACTAGCATACCATCTTGAGGTGATCTCGTTCCTGTACGTGTGGATATCGTAGAGGCGCCACTACTACTGCAGTGTTGATCTTCTCCCGTGGAGATCGTCGGACTACGTCGTCTTCATCGCCGACGAACGGACGGAGCTGGGCGTTGTTCTTTGAGGACGTGCTTCATCAACTCTACTTCCGCTGTCCTAGCGCGTCTCGTGGCTAGAGGTAATGATCTATGATCCCATTACACGCATGGTTCCTAGACGAACGGGGTAATTTTTTTTAAAATTTGCGCTAGCGTAGCCTCCCCATAACCCAACAGATACCGTGGAGGCGCCGCTGCTACTACGGTGCTGATCTTCCCGTAGAGATCGCCGGACTACGTCGTCTTCATCGCCGACGAAAGGACGGAACTGAGCGAAGCTGATCGAGGACGCGCTTCATCAACTCTACTTCCACTGCCCTAGCGCGTCTCGTGGCTAGAGGTAACGATCTATGATCCTATTACACGCATGGTTCCTGAGCGAACGGGGTAAAATTTTTGAAATTAGCGCTAGCGTAGCCTCCCCTTAACCCAACAGTGGTATTAGAACCTACGTACGTAATGTTCGATCTAGATCGATCACATATAGGTGATATGTGGTGGAAATAGATTAGATCTATTGTTTTGCGTCGGATTTTTTAAAGTTTCGGGTGTGACCCGGAAGTTCCGGGCCGAAATAAACTTTGAAATAGAAGGTTATTTTTGGAAGTTCCGGGTGTAACCCGGAAGTTCCGGGCCAAAATAAATTCAATACAGAAGGTTGATTTCAGAAGTTCCGGGTTTGACTCGGAAGTTCTGGGCCTTTGAGCCGAAAGTTTCAGATCTTGTTCAGTCACGTGT
This sequence comes from Zizania latifolia, assembly GCA_000418225.1. Classification (NCBI taxonomy): domain Eukaryota; kingdom Viridiplantae; phylum Streptophyta; class Magnoliopsida; order Poales; family Poaceae; genus Zizania; species Zizania latifolia. The sequence continues at coordinate 302,978 of KE372822.1, read as the reverse complement.
AGATTCTATGCCTAACTTATTTTTACAAAGAATGTTGTGACTAGTATAGCCTTACAATGTATAAGATACAAGCATGTAATTTTTATGGCCTGCGTGTCATGGTTAATTGTAGCCCAAGGCTGTTCAAATGTTGTACGACCTACGCGTCGACATGTGATGCTTCTACTCATGTAATTAGTATATTGCTATTAGGTGTAATAGACTGATATAAGTTCATGGAGGCCTAAAACGTGATGACCCGAAGGACAGGAACCATGGAGATGAAGATCACCATGTGAAAAGGACCATACTATGTCACAGTTAATATGATTGTCTGTGATGTTTATTTATGTTCCTGCCATACTATTCTTTCATGTTTCTGTATGCGGTAGGCATCGTTACCATATTAGAATAGTTTTTCTTAGTAAATTAAGAACTTTGATGTCCTTTTCAATAGCTGCACCTACAAAGGTTTTGATCATTGTATGGTATTAGATACTTGTGTGATAGAGTCTAGTGTAGTGTGATAGAGTCTAGTGTATGTGAGAGAAAGAGTTTTTTCTATGCTGATGTACATTTAGATAATTGGTTATCTTATTTCTTAAATAAATATATTTTACATTGATCAGCGAGTATGTGACTTGTTTGTGAAACTCTTTATATTATTATGATGTTATTCTAAATGATCTCTAATCTCATATCGTCATGTGAGACAGTGGTGATTTATAGAATATCACATCTGTCTGATTGATAATAATGTTTTGCAGATCATAGATATGGAGATGTCAAATCAGTGATGTGGACTCATGTTAGTGAATATAGAGTTGGATAGACCCACTTTGAGATACTGCTGGGATTGTTATTCATGATGTGCCATCAGTTGTCATCTCAAATGGTGTACCTGTAGAATCCTTAGACCTAAGATCGTCATTAATTTCAAAATGTGTAGTGCACACTTAGGGGCTTCCAAACGCTATTCCGTAACTAGGTAGTTATAAATGTTGCTTTCGGGTGTGTTATAAAATATGTCATGGGATGTGAGCGGTCAAGATGAAATTTACCCCTTCTAAATAACGGGAGAGATGTCTCTAGGCCCCTCGAGATAGTTGGATTGAAAAAGTGCATGGCCATGCCACTATGATCAAAGAGTTGATCATGATTAATCCACTACTTGATCGAGTGAAGTGTCAAGCTATCAACAAGGGTGACACGAATCTCGCCTTGAGCTTGACTGATGTCGTGTGGTAAAGGGATTGGTGTGTGAGTATATCAAGATTCAGAAAATATGATTTTGTCTTTGTATGTTTTTGGGATCAATATGTGCTGCTAGGTACCGCTATTGATCAGCGATTCAGAAAAGGTTTCTAGGTAGCGGCCGTTTGCATATGAACCTATCGGGTCACACGCTTAAGGGGATGGGATTTAAATCTTGCAAGAATTGGCTCTTGTGCAAGTGGAAGATTAATGGAAATATGCCCAAGAGAATTCTGGGGACCGAAAGTTCTAGCTTGAGGCCAGAAGTTCCGGGTCAGCCCTAATTTTGGTTTCTAGAGGATCCGGAAGTTTCGGTTGGACCGGAAGTTCCGGGCCTACCTGAAAGGTGTATTCTGGACGAACCGGAAGTTCCGGGTGTGACCCGGAAGTTTCGGGTCAAAATAAATTCGATACAGAATGTTATTTTCGGAAGTTCTGGTTGGACCGGAAGTTCTGGACTGAAATAAATTCATACAGAAGGTTATTTTTGAAAGTTCCGGGCCTAGACCAGAACTTCCAGACCAGACGAACAGATTAGATCTGTTGGGTTTTAATACTGATTAAAGGCCCATAAGAGGGCACTATATAAGAAGAGTATGGGCTAGGACGAAAAGGCTGCTGGCTATTCGCGTGGTTGGTTGCGGCTGTTGGTTGTTGCTCCTACCCTAACCCTAGCCGCCATCTCTCCTGGCTACATCGGTTGTGACCATCTCTCCCCTAATCTCTCGCGCGATACTAGCATACCAGTTTGAGGTAATCCCGTCCCTATACGTGTGGATACCGTGGAGACGCCGCTGCTACTGCGGTGCTGATCTTTTCGTGGAGATCGCCGGACTACGTCGTCTTCATCGTCGACGAACAGACGGAACTGAGCGGAACTGATCAAGGACGCGCTTCATCAACTCTACTTTCGCTGCTCTAGCGCGTCTCGTGGCTAGAGGTAACGATCTATGATCCCATTACACGCATGGTTCCTAGATGAATGGGGTAAAATTTTTGAAATTAGCGCTAGCGTAGTCTCCCCTTAACCCAACAAGTATCCCTATAATCTCAATTCTTATATTTTAAAGGGAATTATAAAGGGAGTTTCTACTTTTAAGAGAAAGGAGATGTGATTTTGGGATCACTTAGGATAGGGAATTATTTAGAAATTCTGTTGACACGTGATTTTTTCCAAAATACATAAATTTTATTTTAACAAACTGGATATGAGCTCTTAGGTGATGTCAATTAGTTAACCGAGCATATTAATTATGTACGCAATAACAAAAAGAATAACGACATGGATAGGCAAAGCAAAGAAGACTGTTTTCTATGTGACATGTACGTATGCATGCACCATATGGATTTAGTACCTTTTGAGCATGTGCTTGGGTACTAGATTAGCAGAAATGATTAGTTCCAAGATCTTTCTCTGATACGCGGATACTGTGTCAGAAGAGTTGTCATTAGTTAATTGAAGAGGGAAAGGTAAATTAGGCGTGTGAACGCTTGCTTTTTTATGTTTTATTTTGTTTGAACTCATGGATCGGTAGGTGATTATCCTGTTCACTATCGGAATCTAGGATTTTGTCGTGTGCCCTGATACACGGCGACCTCTCAAAAACACTCAATGAATCCTTTATCAGTAGATAAAGGTTTATCGAGTGTCTTTTGTCGGGTAATCGGTAAACCATTTGCCAAGTACCATATTGGCTTTACCAAGTATCAGGTCTGGCATCGGTCGGCAAAAAAAATGACTAACGGGTCTGATGACGTGATGATCTGTTTGTCGAGTGTTAGACGTGACACTCGACAAACCCTAGACTGTGTGGCGTCTGAGGGCGCGTCACGTGCTGAGCTCATGAATTGGTTGATCGTTTTGTGTTGAGCGATTCATAACGAAATCTAGAACATGTCTGCATGACCGCATGAGATTCCAGATGGTGCAAATAATTTCAGAATCTCCAGCTGTTTTAAATAGTACAGATTTTTTTCACAATATCCAATTCTTTCAAATAGTACAGTTTTTTCTCTACCTAGCTAGATTATGAAACTTAGTAATTATAGAATCTACAAATAACCTAGGAGAAGTTGAGGCTATGTCTGTGGGAGCTTTTAAGCCAGCTAGATACTTCTAAGTTCTAACTGCTTGAAGCTTTAAACAACACCTAAATTATCTAGATTTTAGAAATCTTCAAATACAGTTACTTCTCAATATACTAGTAGTCTGAGAAGGTGCCTACTTCAGTTTCTACCTATTTTATAGGATTCTTTTAGCAATGTAGTATTAAAAGTTGACACAAACTACATACCATGACATTGGTGGTTTTTTTAATTTATCAGTATCGTAATTTTATTATATCTATCTTTCCATTGTAAAATATTCTTATAGGGTGTTGAAATTGAACAACATCTATATAAGCTAATATTCAACACACAAGCAAGACAACAATTACTCTAAAGGCATTTCATACATTTTAACTTTTAAAAATATTATATTTTAGGATAGGTGGAGTAGATACTTATAGGCTATTTGTCCAAATGTTATGCTCCCAAACAGACCCTCTGTGCACCCACTGCGAAAGTATGCGTCGCTAACCGCTTCTAGAAAATGGCCAAGCCAAGGCAGAGGCGGGGCACGACAAGGTGGCCTACAACAGCCAGTGGCGTGGTACCGGCTCCTTTAACATCAGGGAGCCCAATGTCAGGGAACAGTCGAGATCTCAGCCGTCCCGCTGGGATCTGACGGTACGAGCCCTACCTCTGACTAGGGATGGCAATTGGATATGACGGGTATGAGTAGTGCATACCCATACCCATACCCGTACCCGTTTGCCCAACGGATAAAAATCCTTGCCCATATCCGTTACCCGCGAGTATACCCGTTTACCCGCAAAACAGGACCGAGTGAACTAGAGAGGAAGGAGCGAAGGAGCCAGCGCTGGGGCACGGAGGGCGCGGGCCAGCGCACGGGACGACGCTCGGTGGCACCCAGTGGCGCTGGGCGGCGCTCGACAGTGCGCGGACGGCGCAGGATGGCGTGGACCAGCGTGGGGCAACGCTCGGCGACACGCCCGCGGGGAGGTGCGGGCCAACACACGAGACGGCGCGGGGCAGCGCGCGCCTAGAGGGCTAGACGCTGGCGAAGAGCTCCTGCCATCACGCCTGTACTATGAGGGAGAGAAGAGATGCCGTTCTGCGCTTGTACTGTGAGGGAGAGGAGTGAAGGGAGAAGAGAAGGGAGATGGGAGGGGATGGCGGCTGGTAGGGGTGGAGGGAGGAGGGAGAAGAGAGATATGAGATTGTTAGGGTTTTAGATTTATTTTTATAGTGAGGATAATCGGGTAAATGGGTATGGGTAGTCGATACCTATACCTATATCTGTTTATCTGTCGGATATGAAATTAAAAATAAATCTGACTCTAATGGGGTTTTTATCTACGAGTAAATGGGTAATCGGGTACGATTGCCATCCCTACCTCTCACTGCAACGAAGTGAGTCTCGGCGATCGCTCCACACCATCAGATCCCGATAAAATAGCTGAGATTTATCGACTATACTCTATCATCGACTTCTCTAACGACATATGATCTCATTTCCCGTGGTGCTGCGCCTAACCGGATTCAACCAAAAATCACCGCAGGATCGAATCGTAAATACACAAGTAAACACTGTCTACTTTTTTTTAAAAAAAATCGACGTGAAAGCTACTGCTCTGTCGACACGGCAAGTCTTCACGCCTAATTAAACAAAGTACCGAGTACAGTACAGGACGCTCGATTTGGCACCGCAGCTACCAGCATATATGTACGCAAGTCCACAGTGGGCAACAAAACCAACACTGCACATGTTGCACAACTTGCACGTTGATTTTCGTTGTATTTATGGTACGTTTGAGAAACCATAGTTTCAAAAAAAGCTATTATAAAGTATGAGCTGGAAGAAAAATATTCTGAGATATAAGTTATGAAAAATCATATCTCTAAAGCTTGATTGAATTAGTTGTTGATTAATTTCTCTGTCTCATAATATTGCAACCTAACATCACAAATCAGATAAAATAGTTTAGAAAAATCATTTAAAGTTTACTGACCAAAAATTAAACTTACCTAGATCAATCGAAAGAAGTCACATCAATATATATATTCAAAAGTTAGGTGGCTCCATCCTGTCAAGTTAGCTATGGAGTAGAACAATTCTATCAATCTTAACAATGCTATGGAGTAGAACAATTCTATCAATCTTAACAATAGAAAACGAAGATTCTACAACTTAATTACCAATGAATATACTAAGCTTGTATGAACTGATTAATGAAATGGGCGGTGCAAGCTATAAAATTTAATTTTCACTTTATACTAATAGAAAATTGCTACAGTTAGAAAAAATCGATTTTATTCGATTGAGCCTTTAACTTTTAAAATAGTTGGAAAGGTGGCAAAGGTGAAGCAAATATACCTGAATTTGTTCGCTTCTTTCCGAAAGCACCAGCATCTGCGTATCGGCGACCGTTCATTAATCGGTGGCCATTCGTGATTCATCCAGACGTGCATGCGGCTGCGGCATCGCCGTGGCGGTCGCCGTCGCGAGAATCGAAGTGCGGATACGGGGCCGCCGTGGCGGATGCCGATGCCGACGACGCCGACGACGACGACGCGTACGTGCATGTTGTACGTATGGACTGGAGCACCGCACGTTTTGAACAGGGTCGATTTGTTTGCACAGTACGTGCTCACAATTCGCTCCGTTTTCGTCCTCACAATTTTAGAGCTTAGTTTATGCCAAATTCAAGACGAGGTTTACAAATCTACGTGAAATTCAAGCTAGCGCTGGCGTAACAAAACATACCAAAAGTGAACGCCCGAAACAGAGTCAAAATTTATCACCCCCGCTCACAAAAAACTACAGATCGTTTCTAACTTGAACTTAATTTTATAAAACATTTTACCATCTAAAATATCTAATAGATATACTTTTGATAAATATTTTTCAGTGGATTTGATGAAACTAATTTTATATTATAGTTGTTGTTAATTTTTTTTATAAAATCAATTAAAATTAGAAAATTTTGTTATTTATAATATGTAACGGAGAATGTACTCTTAATTAATTCTAGAGCTACCATATGTTTATTATGTCTATTGGTCTTATTTGGAGGCCACTAACCCCGGTTCATATGTGCCAATATTTTTGTTTAAAATTCTAATCCATTCATATGGAACGGCTCAAGATTGCTAGCTGCTAAACAGGCTCTTAATACCTTGACAAAGGTTAAAAATATATAAGCATAAGGTTTAACTAATTATTAAAAATAATAAAACCGATCAAATCATCCATCCATCAGCTGTGGCTGTTGCCGTGTGTTCTAGTGTATTCTGTCCTTTAGAATACGTGATTTTTAGGTGAATTAGTTTAATTTCAGCAAAATTCTTTTGAAATCCCTTTATTGCAGAACCTCTAGACAAGACGCATCGTCCTAAAATATAAACATTTATATCTATTCAGTGCATATTAAAAAAAGCTTATATCTGAGAACAAACCTTCTACTGTATAAACGCTTAAGCATCGTATTTAAATATTACATCAGAAATTCACACAAAAGGTTGTGTGTTAATTGGATTCAAATACTTCACCCCTCCTATAAAACCTTGATTTTCAGCTATTCTCACACGTATTATTACTATTGAGAAATAACTCAGTTATACCTTATTAATTAGATTGTCTCTGATTTATAGTCGTTCTAATTCAGTGGTATCAATTAGTTAGTCCAAACCAATTAATTATGTACTTAAGTATTAACCAAATAAAACAAGCTCAAGATCAAATCTAGTGAGACAAATTTCGATCACTAGAAATCAAGTCTCCATGTCACAGGAAGAACATTTAATAATTTGATTGTATAAATAGTTTATAAAACTATGTTAAATGTTAATACGTTATAGACAATATTTTACAAACAGGCGGTATTAGGGCACGTTTGTTTCAGTCAAAGATTCTTGTAGTTAGCTGGTCTAAATATCTAACCGATGAGAATCTGAAAAAGCTGGTGTTTTTAAATTTCTAGATTCTAATTTATTTTTAAATTTTACAGCAACCGATTCTCATAATTTAGATTTAGAATCTATATCGTTTATTTCAGTTTCAGATTCTAGATTCTACAGCTACATATTCTCACAATTTAGGTTCAGAATCTATATCGTTTATTTCAGTTTCAGATTCTAGATTCTACATCAATTGATTATCATAATTTAGATTTAGAATTTATACCGTTTATTTCAGTTTTAGATTCTAGAAATAGTTACGGCCGAAAAAAACAAACGTAACTTTATTCTCCTCCTTTTATTAGTTTCTCCATCTCATTAAAAGCCATGCGTGACTTTAGAGTTGCAGATGATATACATGGTGGATCGGTGGTCCCGTGGAATCTGGAATCTGGGGGCCACATGACCACCGGGGCCGGTGACCGCGACGCGCCTCCCGACCGCTATCTCTATCCACGGGATGCCCGCGATCCTCGGCCTCACGTGCCCGTCGCGGGCCCCGCGCCCCGACCGTCACGTGACTACTCGACCGGCACGCCTCGCCTCGTCTCGTCTCTGTGTTTCTCTGCGTGCATTGCACTGCACAGCCTCTGTTCTGCACCGTGGAGCCCTCAGTTTATCTTGATAATTACAAATTGTACTGTACTCTGAAATAAATGTGGATTGTCTATCGTTATTAATCAAACTGTTATAAAGAAGATGACATGTAACCTTACCGATAATTATTATATATAACCTTACCAATAATTATTATATATGTTTATAATTTTTTATAAGTTAATTATTGATTTGTATTAAATAGTTACTCTATTCATCCCAAAAAAGTATTTTTTAAGTTTAAGTGTATCTTAAATATAACAACCTAGTACTAATAAAAATCTTTTACATCTAAATTATATATATTATATTTAGATTTTATTGCTCATTACTCCATCCAACTACTTTTAAGCCTATATTCACTCACCCGAGAATAGTACTGTGCAAGCATAAAAGTTATTGTATTTTAGGACAGAGGGAATACTTTGTTTTTAAAGATTTGCTAGCTGGATTTTACTCCACCTGATTTAAGAAAAGAGACCGGTTAAAGAAAAAAGTTTAATTAAGTATATAATCTATAAAATCCGGTTAATATATTGTTTATTTTTATATAAAAATTAACATGTTAAATTTATTGCTGCTCTTACCTCTTGTGAAAGATCCCCACTTCTATTTATTTGTATTTTATTGATCCAAAGCTAGAAGAACCAACTTCCAATTTCCATCTTTCAACTTGTTGCATGGATTTTACTTGTTTTTACACTCGTCGCGCATGTTACATGTGTAGTACAGTATGTAGCAGAAGGAAGAATATACACTGGGTAATTTAATAATGCATGGCCGGAGTAAGAAAGTTAGATAGTGTTTGATTTTCTATATATATATTTTGGATGGGATGAGATCTAGTCGGCTATTTAACTAGAGGATAAATGTGAATGGAGAAATTAAAAGATTATTAGATAAGATGATTTGTTGATTGGTTGTGGTATGTTTAGTTTTCAGTCTACAGATAATTAAATATTTTTTCTCCTAAGCTATTTATATAATTTGTGATCTGATTATAGATTTGCATTCATTATAATTTAATATACAAAATAAGATATTGTATGATTATATTTTAGTTATACATATAATAAGTGGACTCCATTAAATTTGAGCTTATCCTACTAATTATATTTATGTAACAAAAAATGTGTCATCCTATCTATCTAGCTAAACTGTTAACGTGTATAATCTCATCTTGCTTGGGCGCAAACGGCAAACCTACCTTACTGCTAAACTAGCCTCTGGGGTCAACGCCGCCGGCAACCGCAGTCAAGTCACGCCGGGCACGTGCTCGCTTGCCCACCGCGCATCCAACTGCCGCGCCGCTAACGCCGTCACCCTCGCCGTCACGGAGAGAGAGAAACTCGCTCTCGGCACTCGGCTACGCGAGAAAGGAAGAGGACGACGCCGTATAAAGAATGTTCCCACCACCGCGGCCCGCAGGCCGCAGGCGCGAGAGAGGGAGAGTCGAGACGGGACGGGAGAAGACCGGAGAGTGAAGGCCGGAGAGCTCAGGGCTCGACTTGGGCCGTCGCGCGCGGAGATCTCTCTCCAATTCGCGCACCTCACATTCTCCAACCCTGGGAACGTCGGTCGTCGTGGTCTACACGGAGGAGCACGCGCCGTCAGCCACCCAGCCCGCGCGCGGTGTGATGCGCAGCCATGGGGCCCCAAGGTGCGTTGCCTCTACGTGCTCTGCTCCCCTCGCACGTGTCGATCGCGGCGGGGGCGCTGGCCGGCCGCGGCGGCGGCATCCGCCGGGGTGTTGGTTGGTTGCTTGCGATTGGGGAAGGGTTGATTGATGGGTGGTGTTGGTATTCCCAGGGAATAAGGCAACGCACGACTTCCTCTCGCTGTACGCCGCCGCCGCCGCCACGGAGTACTCGAAGCCGCCGGCACCGGCGGCGCCCGCCCAAGGTGCGTACATGGCCAGAGAGAAATTTTCACGCAATTCTCCTTTTCCAGATGTGAATCATGCGCCTGATGTTTCATGTTTGCGATGGTGAATGGATCTCAAAGTACTTTAGCCAAATTCGGCAATTTTTTCTATGTGCACGCAGGCTTGGATTAAGCAGTCTACCGGCTTAATTCTACTGCTATTTGCAATGTTTTAAATATGATTATGGTTTATATCTGTGAAAAGAGTTTTTGTGACGTTTGGTCCTGAAAACGACGAGTTAACGAACAGAAATAATCACGTGTAGTTGCTAGCTGCCGAGCTCTCATGGCTTCCTTGTTGTTTGTACATATACTCTCAAATATATATTTTCTAAGCTACTTTTTATTTATAAAAAATATAACTATATGAAATTATGAATATATTTTTATAACAAAACTACAAATATTATTTTAACATTCTTTTGTGAATTATTACATCTACGCTGATGGTTCTGAACTTCTGATCTTTCCGGTGCAGGCTTCTTCCTTGAGACGCACGACTTCCTCCGGCCGCTAGAGAAACCGACCGACCAGCCGCCGGCCTTGCCGCGGACTCACGCCGCGGCGGCCGCCGAGAAGCCGCTCCTCCACCAGCACGCGCCTCCCGCGAGCGGCATCGGCGGCGCGCTCACGATCAGCCACGCCGCCGCGGGCGCCGCGGCCGTCAAGCAGGAGCCGCCCTACGCGCCGTGGTGCCAGCCCGCCGCCGCCGCCGCCGTAGACCCCCGAGGTACGCGCGGATCCGGCGGTGCCTTGTTTCCTTGCTTTCTCGCGCGTGCGCCGGGTCGTGGTGGTGTGGCGGTGGTTGCGCCCTCAACTCCTCCGGTGGTTGGCGCGTCGCCGCCGCAGCAAGCTAGCTGCAGGTGCGCGCTGCTTCGGCGAGCACGTCGCTCGCTCGCTGGGTCGCGGGACGATAGGGTCGTAGGGTGGGAGGGGCTAGCGACTAGGCCTGGCCGGCCGCACGGGTGGCGTGGGCCATAGGGCTCGTGTGCTCACTGGGCCCACATGCGCGGGGCACGGGCCTTCGTGTGGGCCAGAGGCTGCGTCCTGGGTGCACGTGGGTAACAGGATAGGGATCGTGAACAGTAGGGCCTTCGGGGATTTGGATGGACGCTATCACCACCCGGGCCACTGGAGTATTTAAAATTTTGATAATGTGGTATTTAAAATAATTAATTTCAATTATTTGTTATTTTGATTTGTAGTTATAGATTTAGTTTGTTTCGTATGCCATTTCTATATTGTCATGTCATTTATTTTGAGGACTAAATTATTGAATACTTCTTTGTAACTTGATCGTGCTGCCCTCTGTCATAAAAATTATAAAACGTTTGATTTTTTATAAATTAAATTTGTCTAATTTTAACTAATTTGGTAGAAAAATATATATCAACAAATACAATATCAAATTAGTTTTATTAAATCCACGTAAAATATAGCTTAATATGATATTTACTAGATATTGTTAATATTGTAGATGCTAATATATTTTTCTTTAAAATACATTATAATATAAAATATAATATAGAGAGTACAAATTAAGGTATTAGTGTTCTAATCAATTCAAATCGATAGGGAGCCATGTCCCATTTTGGCCGACTTGTTATGTACTGGGTCTTCTTTGAGTTGTTTCCCCTTCTAGTGAAAAGTTGTAGTTAAATTTAAAATTTTTTTAACTTAAATTTGAAGATTAAATTACAGTTTTTCCATCTTTCTTTGTTAATTTTTGTTTTAAAACTGTTGTGGATAGAAATATAATAGGTTTACTCTAAACATTATTTTTGGTAGGAAAGGTCGGGTCCCTCATTTTTCTAACATGTATAGCTTTGTAGAATTTTCGAAAGAAACAATTTGGCTAAGATGCCTACCTTTTGCTGGAGAAAGATGGGTTGGTCGGCTGTGTTCACCTTTTGTTTTTGTTTTGAATCTACCAAAAGTAATAGCTGTCCTTTTCTCTGGGCTAAATAGAATATCCGATGATTTAAGAAAGAATTGGTTTTGATTATTTATTACTAAAAAATATATTCGATTATTTGTCACTCTATCATAGTTGTCAACATATTATTTACACGATTTATAAATAATTAAATAAGTAACATTTTTGAGTGAAAAGTTATTAAATATCACGGCTATTTCCTTTTTCATCCTTTTTAATCTTGTACTGGCAGTGATCTTTCCAATATTCCAAGTCCAAAATGCACATCCAAAGACAAGTGCATACAGACTAAGCATTCGTTCGACATAACTTTAGATTCAGAATTTTCTTAAACTGGTCTAAAATAGCTTTAAAAGATCTAGTATCTAAAACTACAAATAGATTGAGAGTATTTAATTAAGTAATCTAGTTTTTATTTTAAACTAAAAATAAAGTTTAAACTATTTTATTATACAACGTAAACCACGCATTCACGAATTGAATTCAGTATAAATGTTGGAGTCCAGACTTTACATGCTCTAAATCGTCACGTTGGAATTTGGAAACATATAATACTGTAATATTATTCCTGCTCGTTTCAAGTTTTCATCCAAACTCGAAAGTAGTACAGACTACAGAGTATACTTGAAGGCAGGAGAAAGCTAAAGGCGTGTGCTTTGTGCTCTTGTCCACCCGGCAGGTCACCACCAGTGGTCGCTCCCCTTCGCCTCCGCCAGGCCGCAGCAGCAGCAGCCGGAGCGGAAGGTTGGCGGTGGATTCATGGACGCCGGTTCCAGATCCAGTGACGGGGCGGGCTTCGACGAAGATGACGGCCCAGCCGCTCGCCGCGAGGTTTCCTCCTCGCTGAAAGGTAGCTCAATTCCGCCGAATCAGCCTCTTGGCCCTGGGGCCGTTCGGATGCAGGGTTGGTGGTGAAAAGGAACAGGTTTTGGTGGGGATTTGGTGTTGACTTTGTTTCGTTCTGGTTGCAGAGCTCACGGCGAGGGTGGAGGGGAAGGGTGCGAGCTGCAGCGGCAGCGCTGGCACGGATCAGCTGCCGAACACGCCACGCTCGAAGCACTCCGCCACCGAGCAGCGCCGGCGCGGCAAAATCAACGACAGGTGGGTAGAGTGCCGTAAGTTCCGATAGTTCATAGAATGACTGGCAGTGCTGTTTGTTTGATTCGATAAGTTATGGGGATACATTCGTCAAGGAGCTTTTGGCGATCTAAATGTAAAATTCGGTCAAGATTTAAGTTGCGTTCAAATGTTTGCACTGTTAATTCAACAAATGTGGATAGAAAGATGCATCTGTGGCCTCGAAGTCTTTTGTTTAAGCTGGAAATAATCTCCGTGTA
>KE372822.1:270748-281313 GCA_000418225.1 Zizania latifolia | reverse complement strand
CTGCCGCCGTGCGCAAGCAGGAAGGCATGCAGGCAGCGCGCCCAGCTCCCGCGCCGCGGAGTGTCCCGTGGCGTGTCGCGCGAGCTGTCGGCAGCACGCCGCTTACATAGCATACCAGCACTGTACCTAGTGTTCCTTAAGTTGTTTTAGACTTATATATATAGTATCTAAGAAATCAACTTAAATGATTTGATGGTCCCTCTTTTATTCTTATCAAAAAGTTGTTTATTTATAAGGGATACAGTATCTAAGTACCCACTTAAATGATTTGATGGTCCCTCTTTTATTTTTGTTAAAAAAGTTTTTTATTTATAAAGGATATATAGTATTTATTTGATAAAAGTAAATAAAAGATAAAAGATAAAAAATGTTGAGAAGGTCTACAACGGTATATATTTGGAAAACAGATAAAAATATTTAAACAACGTGTATAAGGAATCTTAAATTATTAATAGATTTTTTTAGAAGAATGCCACACAGGTCTGGTTTTAATTGAAAGCCATGTGACGGAGATGTAATACGAGAACTTTTCAGAAGATCATCCATTCTAGTACTATTCTCGCCTAAGAGCCCAAGTACGCTTAACTTCTGAGTTCTAATGAAAGCTGGTATTAAAGCGCTCACATTCCTTTTACTTAAGTTATTAATAGATGCAAAAATATTACAATCTAATACGAAAAATCATATTAGTAGAATTATCATGAAAAATATTTATGCTCTTAATGATTTTGATAAATATAGAACAAAAACAGCATAAAACAAATGTATCGAGAACATGTCAATGTCCAAAGCATCAATTTTTTTCTACAAGGGATGTATATTAATAAAAAAGCCTCGAGGGAGCGCGACGCGATGGCGACTTGGCCGTGGAGAGCGTTCGCTGTGGGGTTTGCTGGTGAGTGCGAGGTAGCTGTTCTTATAATCCTGTTGATGATGTAGAACTGCAGCTGCTACGAGTATGATTTTGACAGGCACTGTGCTCTACCGTTGTAATGCTGCTACTTGTGACAGAGTCCTGTGCTCTCATCATACAACTTTGACGCTGTCTTCTTCGTGCATCGTGCCTTGCAAAAAAAATCTTTGACATGTTTAGGCCGTTCCAAATTAGCTGATTTTTTAATATTAATTATATTATCAGGTCACTTAAAATCTGATGCGTTAAATGATTTATTAAGGTAGGGGAGAGAAATGACATTTCATATATCGAAGAAAACAAAGGAAGAGATTGAGAGAAAAAAAAAGACACCCTCTCTATCTCATAATATTTAGACCTATGATCGAATGTGATATTTTATAGTACAATAAATTTGAATAGTATTATTGTCTAGATTTGTTGTATTATAAAATATTTTATTCTGTTATAGGTTACAATATTATGAAACAGTGAGGGTAGAAGATAGATTATTGGATATAAATTTATTTTAAAAAACTATATATTCATAAAAGATAATATGCGGAGAAAAAAAATAAGATATCGTTCGAGTTGGATGGCTAAGAATGGTAGTTCGGCGCGGAACCCACAGTCCGTGCGCAATCAGATGGACACGTGGGGTTGGAGGGAAACTGGTGATGAACAGCTGCTGCTGCACATTGATGAGGATGGAAATTGGACGGCGTCCAACGAAGAGCACTGTGGACGCCGGCAGTCAAAGGTGTGCCCCTGCCATGCCACTCTGCTCTGACGCGATGCGTACTGTGTGTGGTTAAGGACCAGCAGTGTGGAATTCAGGACGTGCCGTCTCACCGGCACCGATGGGTCCATGGATCATCAGCTACGCTCATCAAGTGGACATGTTTGAGGTATAATGCCACAGTTGCAATTTTGCAAAACCGCGGCTTAAAATAAACTAGTGAAACGCTTTTAAATCCGCTCGTAAAGTGAAGATGTTTGTGGTATAAATGTTTATAGTATGATGCAATGCTTATAAAACTGTAAGTTCCATAAAAACTTACTCGCAAAGTAAACTCACGAAATATTCTTTAACACATATCCACAAAATGCATCGGTACGTGATTAAACCCACTAGTACCTAAAATCAAATGGATCATTTACGGATTTGTAAGAACAGTATAATTGGTAAACTTATGATTACCTGTGGTTTCAAACCAAACATTTGTTTGACTCGACTCCTAACTGGATACTCAAACGTGTGAATCCGTTGACAAATTTGCCATCTAAAATTGATCATGACATATCCCAGTGAGTGGCCCAGTGCGTCACCGCCACCGTCCAAGAGTGCAAACACTGCAGCCTGGTGCTGTTGACGCAGATGGTAATCAGAGCTCACAATTTCGCTGGATTTCCGTTCGATCTCTGTCGCTCAAATTTCAGAGCTCCCCCAACTCGTTTGGTTTGTGTAATGAGATTTAACGGAATTCACGAAATTCGAGCAAAACTCGTAAATTTCGACCTACCGCTGGGTCAACAAAATTTAAAAAACGAAATGTGAAACCTTGATGCAAGAGATTTTGAAGCCACATCATAACTACAATTCTATTTATGTATCTAATTTTTATCAGTATGCGGGCTAGTAAGCTAGCTCAGTTGCAAGATCTGAGAGACTGCCACAACACAGAGCACCATGGTGGACATGCTTAAATTCACAACGTTGTAGTTGAGATCATGTCAGAGACGAACAATCTCTTTGATCTGGACTCTGGAGCCAACACACAGCAAAGATGGTAAATGCACAGGAGAAGAAAGGTGTCATGTGTGTTGGGCCAGGATACTGGAGCCAAGGCCCAGCAGCCATGTGAACAGTACCCACGCGGGTGGTGTAACGTGAACAGTGCAGCAGAACTAGGGTTTAAGGTTATCTTTAGGAGTCGTATTTTCTTAAAAATAGTTACGAGGTTTATTTGGATGTATTATAAATATAGCCCTCAGCATAAAGAAATAAAGCATCCGAAATTAAATCAAAAGAGACCAGATTGAAAACCTTCCTCACTGACGCGGAGGCTATCGTGCCGACTAGGCTAACAGCCAATCCGACCATGTCTTCTAGGAAATACCACCGCACACGACAAAAGCACAAAGGACCCAAAGGAATTGCCCCCACAAGGCCACAAGTTCAGGCCGGCTTGAGCTGAAGGAAATAGCATCCCATTTTTCAGATTTAAGAGTAAACTGCCATTCATTTTGTAAGACATACGGTTACAGATACTAACAGACAAATATGAAACGAAAATAAGCAGTAAACGAAGATGAATATGCATCAGCAGATGACTGAATCATAGGGATGCTAAAATCTTTGTCCACCAGAATGATAGAGATAATGAGGCATGATCATAATTCAAACGAGCCAAACATCCTGCCAAAACGGCAGTCTCATTTATCCTTTCTAACTGGTGGTTCAAACTGCAATTCATCATACATCTTGATTCTTATGATTTTATGCCACTCAGAACAATTCAAAATACATCAAGAGACAACTCTTCTCATCCAGGGAAGACGATCTTCATGTAACCCAACGGATTCCAACCGCTCATAGCTGCAAATTGCAAGGCATCAGTGACAACAAAAAAGAAACAAAAAATCGGACTGTGGTAAAAAAATTGTTTGATAAATGTTTGTCTTAGAGCACAAGCAGTAGCATCATGCGTAAAGGCTGTTTTAAGTTTGAAAATGCTCCTCATACATGTGCATTACATTACATGGGATTTCACATCACACGGTCACTAATTAGACATCACTAATACTGTCATGGGCCAGGGCCATCAGCCCCATGGGTGAACAGTACCGCGCGGTACTGTTCGCGTGAACAGTACCCGCGCGGCAGGCCAAGCCATGGCGCATAGAGTCTAGGGTTAGTTAGAGTCTTGTTAGTTTACTTCTCCAATTGCAAGAGTCGGTTAGAAATAAAAGGAATCACTGCTCTATATAAAGGGGTCCATAACGTGTAATTAGGCAAGCAAGAAGAGATCAATCTACAATCCCTGTCCCAATTCTCCAGTGACCTTATGTAAGAAATACAACACTTTTCTAGATGCTCAATTTAGTTATGTAGAAGCCAAGTCAATTAGTCAAGATTTCTGGGTAAAGGAATCCTTCTTTTTGTAGTTATGGACTTACCGTTGCCCTTGTTTATTGAACAGAATAAGATTTCGGAAATCAAATTATCAGAAATTTCAGGATGTATAAAAATGAAGATTCACCAAACATATTTGCTTGGGCAGCAAAATCAGCTTCCTGAAAATGTTATACTAGGCATCACTCCTACAAAAAACTTCTAATGTTGTGACACAGATACCCATATATTAATTAGATCGTCTGTCACATATTGCACAATCCTATTTATATGAGTGATACTTCAGAAAGCTAATGTGTCTGTTCTCAAAGGTATCAATTATTGTCCAATTTATATGAATGATACTTCAGAATAGTAGTATGTCTATTCTCAAAGGTACATGTTAGTACACATAGTCTTGATAAAATATTGTTCCAACAAGACTTACATTCGGAATTTCACAGCGCAAGCAAGTAGATATTGTTTTGTTCATCAGGGAAATGAAATCGTTAATTTCTCATAACATCTTCTCCACAAGTGAACAGATAGTATAGGTACTGTCAGTCTTGCATGCACACTAAACAAACGGGCAGACAGTGTTCATTACAAGAATTGCTATATACAGCATTTACAAACATCATTTCCCTGTATAAAAATGGAAGGGTACCTGATTACAAGAAGAGGAGCAAATTGCTACCATAGTCAAAGTTACATTCCATTGTTATAAACAAGGGCACTATGTTACAGTAATTGGCTTAAACAATGCCATACCACCATGAAGGTACAAAAAGAATGGATCAGAGAAAAAATAATACTGTGTACAGGGCATGTTACATGATTATAATTAGTACAAAAAAGGTGTTACATGCCACAGAACGCCACCATACTACCTAGCAAGTACAATTAAATACAAAGAGCTACAATTGAAAACAAACAAGGGATCAGAATCAGCTTAACTTACATCTCAAATAATGCTACAACAGATCACTGGAGACACGAGTAGTTAGAACCCGCCACAGCTACAAGAGGTAGAGAGTTGTTACTTGCTACCAAACCATGCTTGTATGCGAAAAAAGACGCCGCCATGGATTGTTGACCCGTTGCTGCATCTAAACAAGATGTAGAGCATCCACCTATGCTATTCAGGTGTCATCCGCCTACGCTTAGAATGGTCAACCTTCCTTGACCCTGCTACGCAACCCAGATGACCTCCCCCTGTCCCAATCTGCATTACGCTCTGAATCACACTCCCTGTGCCGGTGATAATCGCCATTGCGGCCTCTGTCATCCTTGTGCCTATCCCTCTCCCCTTCCCTCTCTCTGTCCTTCTCCCTGTCATGGTCTCTTTCTCTCTCCCTATCACGATCTCTCTCCCTCTCTCTGGCATAGTTACGATCCCTCTCACCGCCACTGTCCCGTTCATCCCGTTGCCTCCTGTGATCTCACAGGCTCAGTTCAGGTTGCGCTCAAGAACAGGTACGCACTCACAAGCCAATTTTTTGTGCTGCTCAAACTGCCGCAGCTTTTCTGAATTTTGCTATTAACTATCAAAGTGCAACTGACTCCCTAATACAAAGGAAAGTGGCCCCCTAATGGCCTGAACGCTGCGCCCACTATGCTCCACTACCTGGATGCATGCAGATCGCCACCATACTCTCTAACAAACCTAGAGACAAAACAGGGGCGCCCAGCCTATGACTGCAGCCTCCAGACGCGCCCAAACACAGGAATTTTGAGCCCCTTATTTCAGCTAAGCAAAAACCAAAACAAACACCATGAACCGAGACTGGGTTATGCAACACCTCCTGTCTGGACACTCCTGTGCTACGGGCATATCCTTCTCCCTCTCCTGCCTCCTCTCTGATGCACCAGACCACTCCCTATCAGGTGGCCTCTCCATACAATGGCTTCCCCCCTCCCCATACTGTTGATCAGATGCTGCATCATCCCCATAATTTGATTGTCCCTCCCACCCCAGCCCCCCATGTTTGGGTCAGGCCAAATCCCAACTCAGTGAGGTGAGGAGCTGGCTGGCCCGTGAACGAAAAATCTGGGAGCTCGATAATTTTGCGGCTACGTTTGGATGGGCCAGCCCAATCTACATGCAATTTCGAAGGATTTAATTTCAAATTTGTTTCGGTTGGGATTGAGGTACATTCAAATTTGTGACTGTAGGATGACAGCATTGCCTAGACTTCTACAAATTGCAACGCGATTCAAATGCCTGATGCAAGGTTTTCGATAATAAGATCTGAAAATGAATGAAACGGTGACGGTGTTGATCAAAAGATGCAAAAATTCAGACATATACAGGTCTATAGGAAGAACCATGGTGACAAAGGATAAAGCTACAAGAGGCAGGAGATCAGCAATCTCCAAAAAGAGCCTTGCAAATGGTGCCATTCTATCAGAAGAGCACTCTAGGGCTCCGTGCTGTTGCTACATAAGGAGAAACTGCAAGCTGAAATTGTCTATCTGTAGGAAGAAATGTCTCGAGCTACACAGAACTCTGAACATTCAAGAAGAGCTTCAAACTAGAACAAGCTGCCAAACAAAAATCATTTGTTGAGAACAAGTTTAAGGAGCTGGAGGAATCAAAATCTGAAGCTGGAAAGTACAGTCAAGAACTATAAAAATGCCACCTAGTGTCTTTCGGAACATATAGGCCAGGCAACACAGAGATTCCTACTGACGGAATATATGACGAAATTTGTTCGTTTACCATGGTTGAGATGATACATAGAGATTATACAGATTCATGCCTATCTAAAGAGAGTAATGCATTGTGTTCTATTTTTATGTCAATATATGTAGTTGACGAGACGTTTATGTCTCGAGCGGACTAAAAGATTAGATTATACGAACTTGATGGCTTGATCTAAGCTTTGATGTTGTAATCAATGTGCTATGCGATCTGGGTTGGTGTGGTTCGATATCTTGAAGGCTTAACTTTACCTTATATATATGAGAGTCAAAGTTATATGGGCCGAATCAATTAAGGTATCCCTATAAAATAGAATATAACTTAACTACCATACATAACTATTGTAGAGCATTCTAATTCTTTCTATATCTATAAAAATTAATTTTCAGATAAGCCATGAAGAATACAATACGGAGACCTATACATGAAAAATATTTGTCGGATATATCACCTACATTGCAGCAAGTTGTTTCAGACTCATTTCTGAATCACCTAAGTCCTGTTCAGATCAGACTAGTAGTATTACTTACCTGGCAGCCCTTCTTTTGCTGGATTAGCCATCTGCTCCTGCTCATGCTGAACTGATTTCAATGCTGAAATCATCTAGAGTATGATAACATTTGCTTCTTCAAACATTCAGACCTGCAATCAGTTGCATATCAAAACATGTGCTGTACTTAAAAAAGGTCATCTGCATTGCAACCGCTTGAACGAAGCTTAATGAACACTGAAATTGCTGCAAAGGATGAATCCAGCAATCAGCCTTCTTTTGTAAGCATTTTGAATGGTATAGCCAGCGTGTTTCCTCCACAATTTTAAAGATCTAGCAAATAGAAATGATCCTCTATATCTGTTCAGATCTCAGGACCCTATGAACTCAGCATTTAAAATACCATCTCAGGAATCAGGACGCTTGATGGCTCGATGCTCTCAGTGTTTTCGTCTTGCAGCTATTCCTCATGTTAGTTTTGACCTAACTTTACAAACCTGGCCCTAGATGTCAGATGATGAGTCAAACTTGGTAAAAAACTTCGAAAATGCTTCATCTAGGGCATCCTGTTCTGGGAGCATATCCTTCTCCCTCTCATGCCTCCTCTCTGATGCCCCAGACCACTCCCTATCAGATGGCCTCTCCTTAACATGGCTTCCCCCCTCCCCATACTGCTGATCAGATCCTGCATCATCCCCATAATTTGATTGTCCCTCCCTGCCCCAGCCCCCCATGTTCGGGTCAGGCCACATCCCAACTCCACCAGCACCCAAGCCACCCATCCCTCCCCTTCCAAAGAAAGCAGGGTTCACATGTGGCACAACCATCGGTGGGAATGGTTGCATCAATCCAGGGAATGGCCCAGCGCCTGGTGCACCAGGGAATCCACCAAACCCAGCACCCATCATCCCCATTACACCATAGCCAGTAGGATCAAAACCCTGCCCCAACATCCCCCCTGGAGGCAGCATTGGGGGTGGTGGTGCAACCATGCCACCATTCCCCATGATCCCCTGGCCAACTGCCAGACCTCCTATTCGATTCCTCCTATTCCTAACAAGGCCTCTGTTTCCCATCCCTCCACCTCCTCTTCCACAATTCCCTCCACCTCCGCCTGCACCACCACTAGTTCCACCAGCTCCACCACCACGGCCACCACCATAATTACCACCAACCTGAGGGCCTCCAGCACCACCACCCCCTCTCCCACACTTAAGTTGGATAGATGATGTTTGTGCAGCCTTGGACTGGTGATTCTTAACCTGTGCCTCACCCATGCGGCGCACAGAATTTGGCGAGGCAATTGCCACAACGCATGGACGATCATTAAACAGGTGACCATTCATTGCCTCCTTGCAGGCAGCAGCAGCGGTAGAGTCATAGAAGTCAACTTGGCAGTACCCCTTGGACTTGCCGTTAACCTTCTCATCGAAGAACTTCACTTCCTTCACCGGACCGTACTTAATGAGCTCCACCTCAAGATCAGCATCAGTCGTCCACCAGTGGAGCTCCCCCACGAAAAGCATCGTGCCGCTAGGGTCCTCCCCTCCAGCTAGGCCGCCGTTTCCAACCACGATGGGACAGCCGCCATAATTGCCTCCCGGCCGGTGGAATCCGTTGCCGCCCTGTTGGATCTGGTGATGCTGAGGAGGCAGTGGCGCCGGGGCGGCCGGCGGCTGAGGTGGAGGTGGAGGCGGGAGATTGGGCTGCGAGGGAGGGTGATTCAGGGCTGGGGCGGCCACGCCAGGGATGTGTACCTTCTGCTGCTGGGAGTTGGAGTGGAGGAACCCATCGCCGACGTTGACGTCGTTGTAGAGGTCGTTGAAGTCACCGTCGTCGCCGTAGCACTGGTCCACGTACTGGACGGCGGAGATGACCTCGTTGCGTTGGAACGCCGCGTCGCCGTCGGGCTCCATGGCTGGCGCACGATGTTCTAGGGTTAGGGTTTTTCCGGGCCAGGGCTTGCGTGAGCGGAGGCGAGGAGCCTGATAAAACTTCGAATTCGAGCCCGAGAGGGGGATTCGGAGGAAAAAGATATACAGTGCAGTCGGACTGCAGGACTGCAGCCCGAACTCCGATTCGTGCCACGTGTTAGCGTGGTAAAACGGACGATGAAGATTCACAGCCCACCCGCCGGCTCGTGCAGCGTCCCTATTGCGCCCGTTCGGCTTCCTACATCGGCTTTTTCGTCCAGTCACACTCAGCCGGCGCCGCACAAGCCATTCCATCTCCTCCGCCTCCCACCTCCCCATCACTGCCTCTCTGCCCAAGCCCTCCTCCTAGATGTGAGGATAGATACCCGATACTTACTTACCCATAAATAATTACGGTATTAAAGAGTAGGTACGGAAAAAATTAGTACTCGTAGGTATATAAATAAAAAACATATACCCATCGGATAAATAGGTATAGATATGAGAAGATAGTACACATACATGTTTACCCATCTATCCGAATATTAATTGGGCCAAAATATCAAAAGCTCAACAACAATCCAATACAAACCCTAATTCCTATCCCTCTCTCAGCCTCTCTCCTATTCCCCCATGCCACTCCCACGCGCACGCGCTTCTCCTGCTCCTCCTCACGCATGCGCCGCCGCCGCTGTGCTCGCGTGTGCCGACACCGCTGGTTCTCCCTGGCGCGCGTCACTGCCGTCGGTTCTCCCTTGCGCCGCCACCACCGGTGCTCCCTCACTCGCGTCGTCGCAGCCAGTTCTCCTCTCTCTTCATCGCATGGCACTGCTAGCGTGGCGCGCGCCGTCGCCGCCGCTAGTGTTCTCTCACATGCGATGACGTTGTCGATCCCCTTATCTCGCAGCTAAGGTATGGCCTGTCGTCCCTAACCTCAGGTCGGATATAGGTACCCATCGGGTATCCAATACCCGTATGGGTACGGGTATAGGGAAGATTTCATACCCGTGAGCGGGTATAGGTATGGGTATGAATATAAATCTATTTACTCAGATACGGGTTTAGGTAGACACTACCCACAGATATTTTACTGTTAGTCACAGATCTCCTCCCCGCGTGCACAAAGGCATGCGCCCAGTCAACTATGCGCCCTGATCGGAGGCGCCCCAACTAATTTCTGTTGAGGGCCCCCTGTCGCGCAGTACACCATTTAAGGGGGTTTTGGTTAGTGTACTAAAAGACTCCATGAATTGAGTTCTAATCCGATCTAAGGAGGTGTGTACTGAAGCGACGGGAAGGCTAACTCATCCTCACCGCCGCTCACCGAACTCCAAGGACGCCACAGACCACCGTGGCCATGGCGTCTCCCTCTTCGTCCTCAACTCCGGCCGCACCGGAAGGTATGTGCTAATGCCCTAATCGCCTAACCCTAGCGATCCTAAGATCTAACA
>KE372822.1:243068-256958 GCA_000418225.1 Zizania latifolia | reverse complement strand
TACAACTTCACGGTGCAGAACGAGGGCGACCAGGTGACCATCAAGACGGACGCCTCCGACGACGCGGCGCGGGTCAAGAACACGGTGTACGACAAGGATCCCATCGCCATCTACGCCCTGGACACGGTGCTCGAGCCGGTGGAGCTCTTCGAGCCCGTCGGGGCGCCGGCGCCGGCGCCCGCCCCGGTGGCGGACGCGCCCAAGGCCTCAAAGTCCAAGAGGGCGTCCCACCGGCACGTGGCGGACGCGCCCGGGCCGGCCGGCGACCAGACGAAGAACTCCAAGAAGAACGCCGCTGCCGGAGCTCCCTGCCTGCGGTGGCTCGCCGCCCTGCCCATCGTCGCTGCCGTCGCCTTGGCGTAGCGGCGATTCCATCTTCGAGGTGGATCTGCAGGGGAGAGAGGCGGCGGCGGCGGTGTGTGTCGGTGGGGTTGGTGGCGTCAGTGCTTGTGCTTGTGCTGTGAGATTTGTGTTTTCTTGGGTGGAGACGGCATATTTTTTTTCTTCTTTGCTCTTTCTTACTCCATTGATGTTGTTAGCATCGAAATCAAATATCAATGTGGCGTGGCATATTCAAACATTTTGGATCAGAATTTGTGAAACTGAAATTTCCCAAATGTTGATGTGCATTCGCAGCTATTACTGATTTGGGAATTAGATGTTAGCAAACGGGCAGGGTGGCAGCATAGGAAGTGTTGCTGTCCACCAAACTATGCGAGCAATTTAATGGGTTTGTTCACTTGTTGAGCTCAGCTTGATTCACGCAGCTGACGCCTGACAGTAGCGTTCTAGCGGGGTTTGTAAAACTCGCCGACGATAATTGGATAGTATATCATTACTGATTCGGTTTAGTAATAATTAAACTAGTTACCATGATAGCGATAACCATTAACCAATTTTGTTTCTATTATTATCGTTTTGTTTAGTAGTAACCAGATTGGTTAGCACTAATCAGTTGGTTGAACAGCTGTAGCCACAATTACTGGCATTGTTTCTACTATTATTGCCGGTATGTTTAGCCATAATCAAATCGGTTACTGCTAATCGGCTAACCAGACCGTAATAACCACGATAATCGGTAGTATTTCTTTTATTACCGATCTAGTGAGAACCGAACTGATTACCAATAATCGTCGGCTAGCGGTTATCGAGTCAGTAGCTATAGTCTCTGAATCACTAATCTCAATTTTATTAAAAGCGAGCAGGTGTTGCATGATTAAAATAAATTGGAGCTGCCAAAATTACGCTCGCGGGCCTGCTCCAGGAGACGTACCACTGGTAGGCTGCTGCTTGAGTTGTCGGTGGGTGTAATGTTGCAATGCTCGGGAGTGATTGCTCGCGAGAGAACAGATCCATGATAATATTTCCCAATGCTGTTCGTCAGAATTTGCGTGCAAACATCTCCGTGCATTGCTCCACGCCATTGCAAAGCCGACGGCAAGGCTGAACCAACAGTATTGTTGACGACACCAGAAATTTGACCGATACGTTATTAGGATGGTAGACCAAGCGGCTGGACCAATAAGTCACCTAAAGAAATTCAGCGAGCAAAGATGGGCTACGTGTGACATGAGCTGACGCTTCGCAATGTTTATCTTTTAGTTAGCGAATAATTAAAGTCAGTTGAGATTCTGTGTTAATCATAGATTTCATGTCGCCCCGGCTATAAATAGCTAGACCCAGAGCTATTGTAAAACATTCGCACAACCAATCAATCAACCCTTCGGTGCGTCGTCAACTTTAGGTATGTAGCATTAAGGCGATTCCCCGCTAGGATCAGGCTGCATTGGTTAGGTCTGACCTCTGATCACGACCGGGATAGCCTCTTCGGTAAACTGATTGATATGTTCATGACTTTCTCGGTTGAGTCCGATACTATGATTAGATTGAGTAGGTTTGCTAGTTATCGGTTTAATGCATTGATTTATTTTTCTTATGATGTGCTTTATCGTTCGAGTCTATGTGTTTACCAATCACATCGATCCGATAGTTTATCTCAGATTAGATTGTATGCCGAACGTCAACATGGTGTTGTCTTGGTTAAGTCTGATCCATGGTGTTGATGGAGATGCGTACGAGATGGTTTTGATCTAATCTGTTGGTCCGGCATTCATCGGAGTTTTAGCCGATGGATCATTTATTATTCTGTCGATCGGATTAATTTTGTTCATAGTAGTTCTGATACGATGTCTTTGTGCTGCATCGATTTAATTTAAACTATAAAGATTGATGTGTCAAGATGCTAACGTTAAGCCGATCGATAGGATCTATAGTACTTCACGTGCTTTTCACGATGTATCGTAGTCTTCACACGTGCTATCAAAGCCGATGTCGATGGGCCATCACCAATAGTGTTAGGACATCTAACGTTTGCTTCCTTGTCAATTACAGAGTCAAATTGACTGGCACGCTCTGTACACCTCTGGGTTATTTAGGACCTGCACTGGAGCTAAATAGACTCTCCTAGGCCTTTGAGTGTGAAGGTACAAAGATCTCTGTATGATTTTTACGTCAACAAGTATGAAGCAGCAAATGTGGTAGCGAGAGGGAGATATGGTGATAATGCTCGAAGTAGACGAAGAAAAACTCAAGTGGCTGATGAACCAGAACGATGGCGGAGATGATGAGGGTGGTGATACTATGACAACTTAAGAAAACGACGCAACAATAGCTCTATATCGATGAAGTTGCTAGAGATACACCGTTAGCGAGACGTGGCAGATATAGACCATGAGCAACAACACTATGCCCTAGAGAAGAGACACGTTAGTGACCCAAAACTTACTATCATGACCTATATAGTCGAAGAAGATCTAACTTAAATAGACCAAACACTCAATTGGATGATTAAACTAAAGGCACCACTTAAGACAACTGAAGCCAAAGAGAGTGAGGAACAAAATAAAGTACAACAAAAATAGCACCTCGAGGTAGTACTCAAGGTCGAGCAGTTAACAGGCCACACGACACATAGACCAACTAGCCATATCTACATCCGGTGGATTTTCTCTTCGGTCACACAACCAGAGAGCAAACAGGGCAGAGTAGAAGCAGTCGAGAGAAGCTAGGAAGACAACAACAATAAAACTTCTATCTAACCACAATAATTCAACCACCAAGGCACAAACCAAGCCATCACACATACAAAGGCAGCTGGTCCATATTTGTTTATTCTCTCTCCCCTCCTGAGGAGTAGGTAGGAAGAGCGTGTAGGCTACTGTTGGTGGCGGCGCTATCGATGTTGGTGATGGTAACTGAGATGGGATAGGACTAACAGATGCGGTTGGATCAGGTGTGATTACATTGGAGGTTGATCGATGGATGATCCCCTATGCGGTGGTGGTGAGCGGAGGGGCTGGCATGGGCACACCAATGGATGGGAGGCTTGGATGCTAATGATGCCAGCTCTCATAGCATCGAGGGGGAGACCCAGCGAGGGCGACGATCATCTGGTGATCGGCTAGGGATAATGAGGACAAAATAGATCGAGCACCAGTGCGCTACGTCCGGATCGATGCGGATACCTGCTGCTGTTTAACGACGCGATCAATGAGGAAGGTGGTCGCCAAGGAGCAAGATCCCCTTCCTAAGGTGAGCGTTGACAAAAACGCTGTAATAAACCATAGGTTGCCTGATCTAAGAGGAAGAGAATATTATTGTGAATAAGAGTACATAAGTAAAGAGATTAAAAAGTAAGTTCATAGATAAATAGAAACTATATATATACATCTGATCATATCATATACGCGCACAACACTAACTAATAACAATCGCTCGTGGCCTCGTCGTTTCTCTGTGCTCGTGCTGGTCATCGTTGTTATGGTGGCATAGTCATACCCGTTACCTGTGACGGATAAAAACCCGTGCTGATATCTACTACCCGTGAGTTTATCCGTTTACTCACCGGATATGTATAGGAACAATAGCTCGTTTGCCCGTTTATGAGTTTTATCTTAAAGTTATCATCGACGATATGTATAAGACGAAAGTATCATCAAGTATTGAACACATATTATGAATTAAGTTATTTATTTTTAAATCTAATTGTTATGATACTCTCCGATACTTGTATCATGAAGTATCGGTACATGTCGCCGTATCAGAATGTATCACCATATTGAGATGTATTGAATATAAACTAATTTAGTGTTATAGATATTAATATATTTTTTATAAAATTAGTTAAAATTTCATTAGTATAACTTAAAAAAATTCAAAAAAATTATAATATTAATAGAAAAAAATAGTTGATCAGCTTACTGCTGGGCCCTCCACCTCATTTTACTCGCGCCCGCGCCCGCCCAAAACAAACTATAATCGGACTCCCGCCACGCGAAATCGTCTCCTCACGCTTCTATTTCCACCACATGCGGGGCCACAAGCCAGACACGTCACCGATCCGGTCCGAAATCCTCGTCCTCCCCGCGCACAGACTCGGCACGTCACCGATCCGCGCCTAATCGCATCTCGTCCGTTCCTCCCGAATCCCACCCGACGCCCAGAAGCCACCCACGTCATCGATCCGTGGCACCCGCCTCCCACCAATCGCGGCCCACTCTCCACCTCTATAAATAACCGCCCGCTCCTCCCCTTCCCAACCAAATCAAACACACACAATCACAAACGCATCCAAATTCCCAAATCAAACACTCGCATTTTCCCAAGGCCGAGCACGATGGCGCCCAAGGCCGAGAAGAAGCCCGCGGAGAAGAAGCCGGCGGAGGAGAAGGCCGGCGAGAAGGCCGAGAAGGCCCCGACGGCGGGGAAGAAGCCCAAGGCCGAGAAGCGGCTGCCGGCGTCCAAGGGCGAGAAGGGCGGCGAGGGCAAGAAGGAGCGCGGCAAGAAGAAGGCCAAGAAGAGCGTGGAGACCTACAAGATCTACATCTTCAAGGTGCTCAAGCAGGTGCACCCCGACATCGGCATCTCCTCCAAGGCCATGTCCATTATGAACTCCTTCATCAACGACATCTTCGAGAAGCTCGCCGGCGAGGCCGCCAAGCTCGCCAGGTACAACAAGAAGCCCACCATCACCTCCCGGGAGATCCAGACCTCGGTGCGCCTCGTCCTCCCCGGCGAGCTCGCCAAGCACGCCGTCTCCGAGGGCACCAAGGCCGTCACCAAGTTCACCAGCTCTTAGGCTGTTGTACCTTACTAGGATCTATAGCTGCCCTCGATCCTCTTGCTTCCCCCCCCTCGGTATCGTGTTCATGGCAGCGGTGGTAGTTGCCCTGTCTCTCCCTGTCCACTATCTCGTTCGTCCAATGTGTTGATGTGTCTAACGCTGGGTGGTTCTTGTAACAAGCTCGTGGTCGTGCCTGTGTAATTCTGGTTTTTCTGATCTTGAATAGAACATTTGCAATCTCTGGTTGCGAAAAAATTGCTGTCTTGCTTCTTACTACATTTTAGCGTGTTATTGCAAACTTGCTAGCTCGAAGAATTGTTCATGAGTTCTACTTCTCTGACTCAGTTCAGGTAGAGAGATGAGGTTTTCTGGTTCTTATCTCTCCCTAAATTGTTCAACCAAGAACATGAGATGTGATTCTGTCTCTGGAGTTTGCTTTCACTCTAATTTGTGTCCGCGGATTTCCCGCTCTGTCGTTTTGGCGTCATTTTGAATTTTTGAACCAGAAATTCGACTCCTTGTGTCCATGCTTCGCGTATTCGCGTGGGTTCCCCGCCAGAAACTTGGCCGAACCGTTGACCGCGAAAATTGAAATGACGAAACGTGGTTTTGTGGTTTGATTTGGCGGGGTTCTAATTCGGGGTAGTTTGCTTTGACGTCGCCAAGGCAACTTTGAAAATTTTGCATTTTGGCGGGAGTATTTGGATTTTGCTTTTGACACTTGAAATTTTGGGTGGGAAACCTGGCAATCATTCTCTCACCCAACTGCTTCAAGATTCCAGCGGAGTGCTAAAAGACCTGTGGCTGTGGTCAAAAATGCAGAGAGAGCTTATTTGGTCGTTTGATTCCAAATCCCATAGTGGAATCGGTTGAATTTATCTTGCAGATTGTAATCAGCCAGCTTAAATTTCACTTTAATGTAAAATTTTATTTGTCATATTATACTTATACACCTCTAGTTCTTGAAGAACGATCAATTTAGACCGATATAATTTGGGTCCATCACGACTAACAACATAAATATTTATCTTTTTTAAATTAACGTAGTTCGAGGGTAAACTAAGCTAGAAAATGTTTTGATTTAAAAATAGACAATATAAATTTATTTAAATGTACCATAAAATTTATCTAATATAATATTAAACAAATTTTATAGTATACTTAAATAAATGTTTATCATCTATTTTTAATTGAACACAATTAAAAAATATAACATACTACCTCTATCCATACTTAATTTTTTTTTTGAAAAATCAAGTATTAATATATATTTACTAGTTACTTTATTTTTAAAAATTTAGTAGCCTGGCTTTGTTTTTACCAATTTAAGAAAAAGATATAAAAAAGAAAACTGCATGAAACATTAATTTATAATAGAGATTAATACATTATTTAAATTTTATTTTTAAAAAATTAATATGTCAAATTTATTACTAATATTATGATAAAGCCGTGACATCATGTATTATTGCCTACCCGTCTCCTCCCCTTGCTGATGGAAGAATTTCACTTTTCAAATTCCTCCGTTCGCATTTGGAGGCAAACTCCCACTCGCCGCTCCGCCTCCGCGCCCCCGCGGTGGCCTCTCTATGACCAAACCCTAGCCCTCCGATCGCCCCAATTCTTCGGAGGCCGGCCGCGATGGAGGAGTTGTTCACGCAGGTCTTCAAGCGCCGGGACTGGGTGAAGGATCAATTGCGGCAGCAGGCGGTGTCCTACACCCAGTCCGGCAGTCCCTCGCCTGCGCCGTTCTCGCCGCCGGTCGCCGCCCCCCGCTGTTGCCCGTCGTGACACTCGACGCCGTTGCGGCGCCAGGGAAGCGGATTTCCCCCTCCTCGTGTCCTCGCCTTCTTTTGGTGTGCTGGTTGGCCTCTGGGGTTTTGCCTCGATTCCGTAGCGGCACCCTGTATTTGCGGAGTGTTCGACTTGTTCCACTTCGACCTGTGGAGAATTGTCTAGTAGTCCCGTTTCGATTCATGTCTCCATGTGCTTTGCTATGTGTTCCATTCAGGGTCAATCGATAGAACCTCACATCGCCATGGATTCACTAACAAGGGAAATGACAGAAAAAAGTAGTACTAACACCCTGAATTTGTGATTGTTGATCTTATTTTATTTGATAACAACTCAAGTTTACATAAACCTGTCTAAAGTTATACGCTAAAACATTCAAGTTGTAACATGAAAACTTCATCCGTTTTGGTCTCTTCATGTGTTCTTTTACTGGTGTTGCTGTATGGGTTCGGGAAGGTGTTATTTTATAGGTAAACTTCCGAACTCTAACAATTTTTGATCTTTGTTTACAGATAAATTCCTGCTTTATATATCCTGGCCCAGATGTAAAGTCTGTGACAGTAGAAGATCAGATATTGATTCAGATGGATTATGCTGCATCTGGAAGGGCAGTGTTGAATCCAAAAAAATCACCCAACAAACACTTCGACGGATACATTTCCAAGATGTCCTTTAGATCAGGAGAGCCAGTATGCATGCGATTCAAATCTTTGTTTACAGACAAATTCTTGCTTTATATATCCTGATCCAGATGTAAAATCTGTTACAGTATGAGATCAGGTATCGATTCAGATGGAATATGCTACATCTGGAAGTGCAATGTTGAATCCAAAAGACCATCCAAGCAGCACTTCACTGACTACATTTCCAAGCTATCCTTATTTAGATCAGGAGAGTTAGCATGCCTGCGATTCAAACTTTTCCAACATAGAACTTGGTGAGAAAGGTATTGATGGTGATGCAGGGCAGCTGGTCTCTGATGGTGATATCCCATTGCAAAACAGTGATAACTGTGCTGACTGCAATAAAACTGTTCAACAACGGCAAAGCTGTAGCATTCCTATTCCATCTAACAGTCCAACCATACAAGGAAGGGTACTTGAGGCATATCGTGATTCCAAAAAGTTGGTCAACCTGAACTCCAATCTCTCTGCAAAGTATGGAATCACTGAGTGGTACATATCAGTCATTGGCAGCTAGGTTCGTGAAACTTTTGAACCAATCCAAGTTACGATACCAAAATTTAGGGAATTTCTCGTAACCCCAGATGGCATTATCCAAGTTACGATACCAAAATTTAGGGAATTTCTCGTAACCAAGAGGATAATGAAATTCCTTTGACTTCATCATTTGTAAAGCATAGCCTGGAGAAGCTGTCAGGAAGAACCGGAAATACTTCAGTTCAGGGGTTCGATACCAGAACTTGCTTGCTTCCGGATTGATGAAGATAGCACTGCAGAATAAGACGATTACCATGATAAACTACTTGGATCTCTCGCCAGATGTTATCTAAGCCACGACCTGGCTGGCAGAAAATTGCTTCAGTGTGTACTAGCTTACACAAGAGCAAAGAAAAATCTGCCTCTGTCAAGAAAATATATTGTGATCTCACAGGCTCAGTTCAGGTTGCGCTTAAGAACAGGTACGCACTCACAAGCCAATTTTTTTGTGCTGCTCAAACTGCCGCAGCTTTTCTGAATTTTGCTATTAACTATCAAAGTGCAACTGACTCCCTAATACAAAGGAAAGTGGCCCCCTAATGGCCTGAACGCTGCGCCCACTATGCTCCACTACCTGGATGCATGCAGATCGCTACCATACTCTCTAACAAACCTAGAGACAAAACAGGAGCGCCCAGCCTATGCCGGCAGCCTCCAGACGCGCCCAAACATAGGAATTTTGAGCCCCTTATTTCAGCTAAGCAAAAAACAAAAAAACACCATGAACCGAGACTGGGTTATGCAACATATATAAATGTAGAGAGGCTAGAATTGTCAATCACTAAAGTTTCCAGTAGGGAGCCTGATCATCAATTGAACCTCAGTTGATCAAGCCATCAAGAACCCAAAGGAGAACCATGCTTCTTCAAACAGGATTGAAGTTAAAGTGGCGCAGTCCCTCCATGACAGAGAAAGCAATGGGGTAATTCTGGTTATCAAACTGAAGAGAGCATAAGTGAAAAAAATCATGTCAAACGATGGAAACCTAGTAATATTGTCACTAGCATGACATCATTTATACCACTTGTAAAACAAAAGCAACATCCTACAATAGCATGTGGTAAGATATATGCTTTCATTAAGTTATTTAAGTTAATGACAAAAGTATCTTGTATATATAGCCATATAGGATATGCTGATCGTTAATCTTGAATTCACGACTTGCTAGTTGCTACCTTACACTTCTGAACTTTGAGCAGTTGTTGCCACAGTTGCAATGCTGAGTATATTTGCAAACTTTGAACTATCAAACATTTGAAGCTTTGATGATTACTATTTTTTTAAAGTTTCAAAGTTGGAGGTACAAAACCATGTCACTAGATTTGTTAGTAATAATGCTTCAGTAATGCAGAAAATTTTGTAAATTCTAGTGATGCAAAGTTATGACAATTAATGGCCAAAGTTGCATCTTGGAGACCATAAAACTCAAAATTTAAATAGAAAATATCAGAGGAAGTATCTATTACTGGAATCTAGATATTTCCCCTGTGGCTTATGTTTTGATTACTAAGAGAAATTTCGGGAACATCCATCAGTTTCTTGACGACTGCTGGGCCAAAACCAGACACACTTGCAATATATGTTGCTTTGATTGCTTTCAAATGCCAGAATTTTTCAGAGAACATAATGTTTTGAAAATCGTACCTCACATTTATTATGAACATCTGTTGCAGTCCTATGAAATGTCTCCTTATGAAGATTCTGATGATGAAGAAGACGACGGTGACCTGGAACATAAAGAGGAAGTAAGGCGTAGAAGAAAATTGATTCCATCATGGACTCGGCCAGTGTTCTAGACTTACAGTAGATGCAATCCGCTTAGGCGCGTACAGTAGATGGGACACGGCACGCTGTATCAAACTTGTCACTGGTCACAGTAGCTCTAGTTCGAGTTAGTTGCATCTGTTTTGCCTTTGCATTTTAACGTTATACATGTTTAGATCATTTGACCTTCTACCTGAAAATATACACCTTTTTAAAATAAACCTGCAATTTGATATTACTGGTGAAACTCAGAATATCATATCATGCCAATTTCAGAAATAAGAGGCTACTACTAATGTTCCACACTGATCATTCTCATTAAGGCTGCTAACTGCATATTGTTTATTCTTATTTTCTGGAAAGAAATCTTAGATAAAATACTTCTATCCATCAGAAAATTTTGAACGCAAGTGCTCTTTCAGTTTATCTAATGGTAAGCTTTGGCATGACATTATCAGTATGCACACACCTACTTTTTGGGTATGACTTTGTCTAAATCTGTAGTCTCCTACTTTTTCTGCAGTTCTCCTCAACGGAGATTAAATTAGTTGGTTGTTTTACAACCCTGTGAAAATTCTCTTGTCCCTACAACACCAGCAAGTTCCTCCTTTAGCAACAAAGTGTACAGGCAAATCTCTTGTGTTTTAGCATTCCTACTGGGAGCGATATGTTACTCAAGTGGACAGCTATTGTGCTGCAGATCCCCCAACTGGTCATTCTTGTACATAATTTTGCTTCGTTTACAATACAAGACCAACCTTCTTTGATGCTCATGCAAGCAAGGCATCTACATGATATATCAAAATGACGCCGTGCTGCTAGGTACTTGTGAGGTTTCAGCTACTACTGTTGAAGCGGCAGGGGCTTCGTTATGTTTGTTTTGGATCTGGCCATCTGGGGGCGTGACCTTATCCAAAAACTTCCACTGTAAGACTTGAAGTGAAAATTTCCTTTTCCCGTTATCATCAAATCGTGCTGTTCTGTATACTGATTCCCCAAAGCAGGCAGACCATCTTTCCAAACAAATCTGAGCTGCAAGTTGCAACCATGTCAGCACCATGTGATATGTATGGAGATTTAAAAAGAGAAGAAAGGAAAAGGACATATCTGACGAA
This sequence comes from Zizania latifolia, assembly GCA_000418225.1. Classification (NCBI taxonomy): domain Eukaryota; kingdom Viridiplantae; phylum Streptophyta; class Magnoliopsida; order Poales; family Poaceae; genus Zizania; species Zizania latifolia. The sequence goes on along the minus strand of KE372822.1, from coordinate 245,943 downwards.
CATAGCTGCTGGCAGAGTATCATGTTAACTACATATCCTGATTCCAATCCTGTTTTCTGGTCAGCTATATAATCTTCTTGCCTTGTACCTAATTGCTGTTTAGATTTGCAGTTGCCCAACATCGCAATCTTGTTGATATCAGTGTTTATGCACATCACATACTGGTGGGGTGGCTCCATATTTGTAATATCAGTCTGAGCTGTAAGCTGTTAACCACAATTTTCAATTACGTTGCATCTTGTGGCCTGTGAATCTGTGATGCTGCATCTACCGTTGGTGCACACTGTTCCTGCAAGGTCTTTATACCCTTTTTTCCCTTGGCAGGTGACTGATAAAAGGCTGACACCTGCCAGCATGTTTTGTGGGAGTAGTCCTCACCTACCACTGTCAATTTCAGGTAACCGTTATACCATTCTGATTTTTAGAAGCCATTCTAGTTTCTTGCAAGTTACATGCCGTTTTGTGCACAAGTGCAAGAGACTGAGCCAAACTTGTTACATTGGACCCATCCTACTCAGCACCAATCTGACTAGTTTAGCAAGCACGTTTTGCACTTAGGATTCTGTATCTCTCATTATCCCTTGACATTGCACATGTAACCTCCAAGATTAGAACAAAGTACTTGGAAGTTGGAAGGCATCTCCATTAGATGCCTTTGCCCATTGAGGGGCTCCATGTGCTGGAGCTCACGGCTCCAAACCTAAAGCTTTGTTGTATCAAGCCTAAACTAACACCCATCTGTTTTTGCCTGCTAAAACCATCTTATTTGGCCATTAATTTAACTCATTGGACTACATATTAGGCTATTAGCATGGACCTGAGTCACCTTGAAAGATTCCTTTCGAGTTGCACTTGCTCGGATAGCGTTGATGTAGATCCATGGACCACGTAGAGTAGATCATAGCCATTTTTTCTGTGGTGTGATAGCGAAAACAGAGCAAGAAAAAGGTGATAGATGTGGAACAGCTTAGCCTAGCCTTGAGCTTGACTCTGAGTGTGTGCTTGCCAATTTCTGCTTGCTTCAGAACTTACCATGCCCATTTCTGCTTTTTACGAGTTCCCATTTTGTTCTGCAAGCTGAGGAGTGATGAGCATTAAGAGCAGATCTTTGGAGGTAGTAGTAGTAGTACTGTAGTAGTAGTACGCATGAATAGGAGCTTTCGGAGTTTTAGATGGTGATGGGATGAGCAGGGCCGGCCTGTGCTGTTTGCTGACGACCCAACATGAGATTCTGCAACCCTGGCCCCCCAGATCTGGCTGTCGCAACTGTTTTTGTCTCAGTACTTACGTATTGGAATTTTTAGTTAGCTCCGTTCTACAACATGTGCTTCCATATATTATTTGTTTTGGACTTATGCACATAAATTCAAAAATCGAATTAAATGATTTTGTTATATCTTATTTATTCTGATTTAGAAAAAATAAGTTGTTTATTTATGAGACACGTAACATTTATTTTACAAAAAACTAATATATAAGAAAAGATAAAAATGACTAGGAATTATAAATCGACTTATATTTAAGAAAGAGCTAAAACAATTTATATAATAAATCAGACTTATTATTTTGGCTAAAATCTGACCCAATTCAGGTCGTGAAAATCTGGTAGGAGTCAATAACGGCTCAGCACACAGCACAGTGCAAAATACAGTAACTAGAACAGATCTGTTTTCTTTCACTGGAATCCGTTTTGACTGCATCAAAGCGGCTTTCCAGTGCAGTCAAATGCGACTCGGTGAAGCGAATGGAGTCCATCGAGATCGAAGAAGCGGCTGCGGTTTCGAAACTCTTGGTCCTTGGGTCTGTAATTTTTATTTTAACGGCGCTTCAAGATTGGTGCTTCTGAGCCGAGATTAACCCACACCTCACATGGAGAGCTTGCCCGAATTCCGATGCGCAGCGTGATGCTTTGCGCCTCGAGATTAGCGGCAGGTTATCTATCTAGAGCTAAAGGCAAAGCTGCATCGGAGTCGGAGGCGCGGGCGGCGGGCGCGGGGGGACAGCGAGCGATTGAAGGCTGCGAGGGTTGTTTTCCTGGTCCCTCTCTCGCTCACAACGTGGTTTCCGAGCCTGCCCTTGCGAAATACCCGGCTCTTCTTTCCCATTCTGCCATCGTGTGCTCCGGATTAACCCTGTGATCCGGCTGCCATGGCTCAGATTTCAGCATTTTTGTGCTAGTTCCAAAATCTTGGATTTAGAGTTGGAGCTTTGTTTTTTAACGGATGATTAAAACGACCTAGGTATTCAACTTTAGGACTTCTTTGAAATGTCAGTCAGATGCAACGGGCACATGTAGTACATATCTGTACCCATATTTGTGCCTATTAATCGTGAAAGGTATGCCTACTGATTTGCTCTACCTGTGAGTACAGGTACTGAAGCATGATTGTAGCAATTGAAAGAGACTGCAACACCTTGTTTGAGAATTTTCTGTAGTATCATTGTCAATAAAAGCCTTTACGCTTATCACTGTCAACATAATTAAACATACCTCAATAGAGATTAAAGTTCGACATGACACGTTTCAAACATCATCACAATTAAACATCACATGACACATGACACTATGATAGACATAGAGTTCAAATAACATCACAATTAAACTTTAACATGACATATAGTTAATAACATTTGACCGTTAATTACTTTCACTTTATACCATCAACAACCACAAAGATAATATCATATGAAAGTATTTTTAAACATGAATCTAATTATATGATTTTAGCTTAATTATTACTCCTAGTTAAAAACTACAAATGTTGACCTTTTTAAATACATGTATGCCTTATATTATGCTACATAAAGAGTACAAAGTACTCCACCAGTGTACAGTATTAACAGGCTGCAAAGATAGCTTTGCTCTTTTCATTTG
>KE372822.1:230559-243053 GCA_000418225.1 Zizania latifolia | reverse complement strand
TGTGGTGTGTGACATTAAGAGCAAGGGAGAGAGACAGGGGCCCCTGGGAGGCTGCACCCAAAAGTGACAATGGGTGAGTCAAAAACTGAATTCATTGTGAGGGGGGTGACCTTGATGGAAGGGAACAAGTGCCAAGGGAAAAAGAAACTACTAGCTTAGGGCAGCTGAGAGACCAGCACAGTACTCAGCTCACTAGTTGATGCAATGATGCAGCACCTTCTCTTCTTTACACAAGCCTGTTTATGATTTGTTTTTCAGGCCACCGCACCACACTCCAACTGTCCCAACCCCACACAGGTCAGCACAAGGCATGGGGAGCTCTCGCCTTTTGCCATCTCCTACCCCAATCCATGGCTCCACTCTGTAAGCACATATACTGATCCATTGCACCCAGAGGCAAGCGTACCCTCGCTTATCTCCCTCGTTGCGGCCACAGCCTGCAGCTGGAGCAGCGCCCATGGCCTCCTAGCTAGACGAAGGTAGCTTGGTTTTCCTTTTCCTTGCTGCCCTGATGGCTTGACTGACTGACTGACTGACTGACACTGATTGATTGGGGTCACTGCCTCCTCGATTGTTGCTTGTTTCTTGATCTGTTTATGCAATGTCGCCCATCACTTTCTAGACCATGTTTTGTTTTCCTCGCCTTTAGCTCGCTTCTTGTTTGTTGCAGCCAGTTAATGCTGGAGTTCGTGCTCATATTATTTTTGTGCGCTGTATCATACCCACCGCTTTTCTTTTCTTCAGTAGAGTGGGGAAAGAGGGCTTGTGATCTTGCCGCTAGCTTTTCCAGGTTGCACTGGACTATTCTTCCTTCAGTTTCTTTCTCATCTTTGTGGGTATTTGAAAGATCCCCTTTTTCCTTTTTTCCTTTGTATCCAGATGATAAATGAGCAAACACTGCAGGGCAAATATGGTTGCAAAAGAACAACCTTTTCTTTTTCTTCTGGGAATAGCTGGTTTCGCCATGTGAGCCTTTTCTCTGATCATGCTAATTTCTTGTCGTTTGCATTTCCTGGCAAATTCTTAGGAGTATCTCTTTTGCTTTCATGGCTGGAAGACTGTAATTGGGGGTGAATAGGAGGACACAACATACATTCATTTGGTGTGCTAATGCATTTTCTTTTGTGATGAATTTCAGATGTGGAGCTGGGCATGAACTCCTATGGCCTACCTGAACGTTAAATCAGTGAACTTTCTTTTGGGTGCCTAAAGAGAGTGGAGTGAGCTTTCCCTAGATTTGCAGTTATACAAGTCATATTGACTATCATGTCTGTTGAGGCTGTGAAGCAGATTGTGCCTGGACACCAGGCCAAACCGGCGGTTGATCCAGTTCATGCAAAGGCGAACAAGGAAGCTAAAGATGACAGGTCAGACCTTATTGCTAAGGAGATTTTAGAGGAACAGAAGCCGTGTCACCGGTGGCAAGAGTCTTCTGAATCTATATTGGACAAAGGTCCTTCTAACGTTGGTTCAGACTCTGGTGTCTTGGATGTGCCACTAACCCCACAAGGAAGCTCAGGGGAGCTGAAAAAGATCCAAGGTTTGGATGGCAATGGTAATCAGGAAAAGAAGACCTCGCAAAAGAGCAACACTAGCGAGAGCTTTCCTTCTGCTAAAGTGAGCGATGTGACGAATAGCCTGAGGAAGACCTCTGGGAGTGGCAAGGTCAGTGATACTGCTGATTCTACTGAGAGTGGGAAGAGCAGCATGTGCCGTCCGAGCACAAGCAGTAACGTCAGTGATGAGAGCTGGTGCAGCAGTCTGAGCAACAGCACTACGAAGCCACACAAAGGGAGTGATTCTAGATGGGAAGCAATCCGGATGATCAGGTCTAAGGATGGTATTCTTGGTTTGAGCCATTTTAGGTTGCTTAAGAAATTGGGTTCTGGTGATATTGGTAGCGTGTACCTCTCTGAATTGAGTGGGACAAAGAGTTACTTTGCGATGAAGGTCATGGACAAGGGGTCTCTTGCAAGTCGGAAGAAGCTGCTTCGAGCGCAGACCGAGCGGGAGATACTGCAGTCTCTGGATCATCCATTTCTGCCGACACTGTATACCCACTTTGAGACAGATAAGTTCTCATGTTTAGTCATGGAGTTCTGTCCAGGAGGGGATCTGCACACTCTTCGACAAAGGCAGCCTGGAAAACATTTCTCAGAGCAAGCAGCAAAGTATGTGACAAATACTAATTATATTCATTGTCATACATAACACACATGCCATTACATAACACGAGTATCATATATATAATTTACATTCTCTTATCTATTTTTATTTTGTGTCATCATCACATTTATACAAGAATGAACCCCCTTTGAATATCAGTCAGAGCTTCTATTGTACATGTTTGTACAATCCTGTAGTCTATATAACTGCTGCTTTGATATAGTTCAGAAGTGCTCATGATCATTTGTTGTTTTCTTAATCACCCAGTAATTATTTTCGATGTCTTGAAAGGCATGCTGTGCTCTCTTGATATTTCAGGTTCTATGTAGCAGAAGTTCTTCTTGCATTAGAATACCTGCATATGCTTGGGATTATATACCGTGATCTGAAACCAGAAAACGTCCTTGTCCGGGAGGATGGGCACATAATGCTGTCTGATTTTGACCTCTCCCTTCGTTGTGCCGTAAGCCCCACCATTGTCAAGTCAGCCAACCCTGGACCAGATGCATTGCAGAGGAACAACCAAGCTTACTGTGTTCAGCCTGCTTGTATTCAGCCATCCTGTATCCAACCATCATGTGTAGCTCCAACCACCTGCTTTGGTCCCCGTTTTTTCTCCAAGTCCAAGTCCAAGAAGGAGAAGAAATCAAAGCCTGAGGTTGTGAACCAAATTAGCCCGCTGCCGGAGCTCATAGCCGAGCCGACTGATGCTCGCTCCATGTCCTTTGTTGGCACCCATGAGTACTTGGCACCAGAAATCATCAAGGGAGAGGGTCATGGCAGTGCTGTGGATTGGTGGACCTTTGGCATATTCCTGTATGAACTCTTTTTTGGTAAGACCCCCTTCAAGGGATCAGGAAACCGGGCTACCCTCTTCAATGTTGTTGGCCAGCCCCTGCGGTTCCCGGAGTCTCCAATGGTGAGTTTCTCAGCAAGGGATCTGATAAGAGGATTGCTGGTCAAAGACCCGCAGCATCGTCTTGCCTACAAGCGTGGGGCAACAGAGATAAAGCAACATCCATTCTTTGAAGGTGTGAATTGGGCACTGATACGATGTGCAAGCCCTCCTGAGATACCCAAGCCAGTTGAGCTTGAGCGTCCACTGAAGCCAGCACCAGCTACTGAGAAGGTTGCCCCAACTGCCAATCAAAAGGGCTCAGACAGTTATCTAGAGTTTGAGTTCTTCTAGGTTTGTTTTCCTTTGTGTTTCTGAACAGGGTTTGGTGCATGCAAGCTGATGTATGAAAGGAGGAAGGTTTAGAGATATTCTGCTTCAGACTATTAGCTGTATTCCGGGCAACCTTTATATTTCAATTGAATTGCTTATGACCTGATCTCTGCTCGACAGCATGTTGCAATTTTTAATGAATCGAACTACAATGCTCAAAAGGATATACATAGTTTCTGCTTCAGGATGAACTGAAACTCAAGCTTATTTGTTGATCATGTCTGTTACAGGCATACAGCAGTGCTGCAGAAGAACTTCATAACTGTGAAGTGGATACATTTCTCATTATCTTTGCCTATGTATCTCGAACTTGTGAATGTCAAATCTAAAACTATGCACCAGCATCTTTTTTTTAGGTTAGATATGTACTAGCTAACTACCAGGTTGTCTGGGTGCAGTTTTTACACTGAGCTATACCGTCAGCACAGCTTCAATGCTGATGAGGATCAAATAAAGATAATCAGATTACTCAAATTAGGAATGTTAAATACCCCCAAAATCAAGTAATGTATGATGGTACCATGTGCCATCTTGCAAAATATACTCCAAATCCCATCACGCATGTAATGAAACTGGAAGACGACAACTTTCAATGCATAGACCATGCACTGATCATAGAGGTAAGGATCTGGTGCTTATGTTTTACAACTTCTAGATTTCATAGCTACTGAGTTTTGTAATATAGGAGAAAAACATGTTTGTGAGCTAGAGATTTTGAAAGTAGCCGTAGCTTTTAGAAGCTCTCACAAGCCTTGGTGGGCCATCTTTCGTTGGCCAAACGAAACAATGCTTGGGCCGAGCTCTGATGGATTTTATGGTCTACTAGTGATGCTGATTAGGAGCAAGCAAAAAAAAACCAAAAACCAAAAATTGAACTGAACTTTAAGCCTGTTCATTTAAGAAAATCCGATTTGTAGACTTTGGTTTAGTTTCCAGACTTAAAAACCCAAAGAATTTTAGAATTTCTAATATTCATATTTTAAGTTATATATTAAATTGTGTTGTAATTTTAATTTTATCTATGTTACCAAATGATATTGTAAAAGAGTTGCCATAAAATATTTAGTTTTTTTCAGGTTTAACTATTTGGTTCCTATTCCCTCCGTCCGGTTTTGATGTGTATAAGGATCCGACACGGAGACCAAAAATATCTCCTAGCGTGTCATCTAAAAATCTAATAAAAAAAGAAATAGTACTAGCTCTTTGGACATGTATAGAGTATTGTGCCGACCACCAGTAGCCGTGCATGCGCGTGGAATCCGAATAATCATACATGTATTAATAAGTTGATGGAGTAATACACAGATCAAAATTGAATTATTTCTTTTCCGTTAGACACAAATCAAAAGAGGATGGAGGGAGTATTTACTAAAAACTAAATTTGTTAGAAAGCGAAAAAAACTGATTACCCACCAAATGCTTAAGCTCATAGCACTGGTCAGTTCTGGATCGCTACTATTGGCAGCGATCCAAATTTGATTGGGCCAAGCTGGTTTGATGTGGTGGCGACCAAATTTGGATTGGCCAAGTTGGGCTGAGACTATTACTCCCCAAATTTGGATTGGTCAGTCCTGTCGAACAATATGGGACAATTCGTCTTGAATACTGAAATGATCTGTTCAGTTCGTCGCATGCTACACCCAGTAGGGCAGCAGCATCACCCTATCGATCAAATGCTGTGTCACAGTTCTTTTGCAATGCTCGTTGTTCTTTTGCAATTATTGTAATTCAGTAATGTGTCACAGTTCATGTGGACCTCGCCACTTGCCAATCCAAATCTATCTTTTCGTTACTTTGGATCCAGTGCACTCGCAGTAGCTGAAAGCTCATCTCTGTATAGCTTCGGTGCAGGGTGGTCACGAAAAATACCGAATAACTCAACATGAGCTATAAATATAAAGTAAATTAAAACATATCTAAAACGTATACATATATTAGTTGGCCTCGAACTAAGATAGAATGATCCAATAAAAATCCATCATCTTAATCTATAGCTTCGGTGCAACGTTGTCACGAAAAATACCGAACAACTCAACATGAGCTTTAAATCTAAAATACATTAAAATTTATCTAAAAAGTATAGATATGTTAGTTGACCTAGCTTAGAAGCCATCCAAATTTCGAGGGACCGGTTGCATACCTCGCACGCGACGGTGTTCATCTTGAGGTTGACTGGCGGCATTCGCTGCTGTCATAGACTCACTCATAGTTTCATGGCATCTTGCAAACTGAATCACAAAATGGTCTTCAAAATCGGCTGGCGTCGGAGTTGTATTTTCGAACACAACAAGTTTTGCGTCGGCAGTGAGAGCGATCAAGGCCTGTAGTACAGTGGGTGCTGTCAGGTTCACTGTAGACCTCGCTGTATTTTACTCTGCTCTTTTCAATGTTAATAACAATTTGTCCGGGCACAGCTGAAACTCAACTTGCACAGGCGTCCGGGATAGCTAATTAATTTGGAATCTGTCCATACATACACCAAGCTACTGATTATTGTATCTGCAATGCAGATGCACCATGCTACTATCTAGCTAGCTAGCTTCAGTTGTCTTCAGAGTTGCAAGCATCACATTATTGTATATCCATTGCACATAGCATGTGATCCTGGAGTGGAGTATATTGCAGTGACCACTGGACCACACACGCACTGTAGATACCCAGAGCTGAATGATTCGGCAAGTATACTTGTCTTGGCTATCTGAGTACTTGTATTAGTAGTCAAATTTTAAGATATGTCTAAAATAATAGGAACCAATTATTTTTATAGATCTTACTACCACGATTAAAATAATGTGATATGTTGTCTTCTATAATAAATCATCCTTATTTTTATTTTTATAATTATAGAAATTAATTATAACATTTTGAATTATCTAATCAAACTTAGGGATGGCAACGGGTTTAAAACCCGCAGGGTTTATAAAAACCCACCAGTGATATCCATATAAACCTAAACCCGTGAAACCCATAGATTTAAAACTAAACTCATACCCGAACCTATCGGATACCCGAAACCCAACGGGTAACCCACGGGTTTAAATATAAACCTGTGCCCGATTCGAGAATAAACGGGTATCCGAACCCGTGAACCCGCGGGTACCAATCTAAACTCAAACCCGTGCCCATCGGGTCGGGTACCCGTACCCACGAGTAAAATTACCATTCCTAATCAAACTGCTGCATGTCACCGTTGTGCATGCGTGTAACTAAAATGGATGCTTTTTTTTCTGTAACTAATCTCCAGATTTTACTATAATTTTACTTTAATTTTAATCTAAAATAAAATCAATGTTTGGATTAATGTAAAGTATTACTAATTAAGAGATAAATATTGTAGCGTAATAGGACATGATAGTATTACATATTAATTCTCTATCCGACAAGCACATAGGACATATATACAACAGTGATCTTAGCCAGTCGAGCCCGTTAGGTATGCTGAAACTGTCATTAATCGCTATGCATTGCATACTTCTCTAGTACCATGTGATATTGGCTGATCAGATTGTGAATTTCTGATCCAGAATTCTGTTATCTAAGAACAGTCCACTATTGAGCAGATTCCAATTACTGGATTTGATTCTGCAGGTTGTCACGAAAGGTGTTCCTTTTCATCTTGATTTCTGGCTCACACGAGTCACAGCCACAGGTTTCGTGGACAAATCTACTGCAAAAATCTGTTCCTATCTGAAGTAGGCCACAACATCAAGAACAGTGGTAGATCAATATTAGTCCCCATTCTCCCAACAGAAGATGCGGCCAGGGTTTCAACCAGGTAACCAGTAACTGTTGATAACCACGGTTATTCGTATATAACCTTGGAAAACTAGTCAAAATTTAAATTCTAAATTTTGAATTAAAAACGTGTAACTGAACAATTACTGAATAGTTTGACTTGATTACTGCTCGGTTTGAAACGATAACTCTGGGTTACTGACGCCCGGTTTGCGTCAACGGGTTTAAAAAATTCAGAAAAATAGAAAAAATCAGAAAAAAATCAAAATCAAAATTGAACCGGCCGGTAACCAAGTTTGGATACGACGCCGCAATCGTGGTCAGAGAAAGACGCAAGAAATTGAATCTCTCCCGGCCACCGTCTGCTGGCTGCTGAATTTTGTTCAGAAACAAGAGAAAAAGCATATATAAAACATGCAAGGAATTTCCGTGCTCGAACAGTGACCGCGGAAAACGCAGCGGCCGTCAATGATGGCTTTCATGGATCAGAAGACGACGACGACCACCACCACGACGACGACGACCCAGTCGCTACCACGCAATGCAACGCGATGCAATGGTCGCTGTATTGGGAACGCCACGAGCGAGAGAGCAGACGACAGAGGCGACGATCGATATGATCCCTAGTGCCAATCGTTCTCGCGCGAATTGAAACGCCTTGTCATATATACGAGGGACTGCAGATAAGGTTGCATTGCTAGCTTCTTGCCACTGTTTGGTTTAGTGGCCAAATTATGATTGATATATATATATATATACTCTCTCTTTGTTTGTTCGGGTCAGCCAGTATGAAAGCACAAGGCTTCCCGACGTATGAATCTAGACACCCTCTTTCTTGGCAGCATATGTTAGCTATGGTATTGGTATTATTGTATGTCATATTCCTTTGCTGGCACTCTACCTAATCCTCCCGATTCTCTCTCTCTCTCTATATATATAGACACTACTACTAAGAAAATAATTTTTCAGTCGATCAACTGAATCGATTTTTATTTATAGGGCTTTAATTTGTACGTGCCTTCTAAGCTGCATGGGTAAAGATATTTCCACGAGTGATTTTACTATTAACGAGGAGGTACATATTTTTTATTGTTAATATTAATACCTCATAGTATCTGAGGTACAGGAGATACTAAAATTAACACTAAAAAATATGATACATCTTCAAGAACAGTAAAATTTTCCTATTTTTATATGTGTTTTTTTAAACCACATATAAAAATATATTTGGATGATCTTGAAATACCATTTTCGCTTAAAAAACAGCCTCATGTCCCGCGCAAAACCACCTTATCATTCTACCTCAAGCCAATAGGTGTCGACAAGCAAATAATTTATTCTTTTTATTCCTTATGGTCAAATCTTCGAACAAATATATATTTCGTCCCATAAATGATTTTAAACAAAAAACTTTGAACTAAAAGTTATATATCTCATCAAGATCTAAATATATATATATATATAAATTTGTCGGCATTTGACTTCATATAAAATAACTATAATTTTTTACACGAGATTTTTTTTGTAGGCGATTGGAACTGTCTATAGAAATAAGTCTATTTTTAAAGATATTTCTTTCAAGGAACCATATGTAAAAGTAATATGGAGTAAATTTTATGGACAGTCTCAAATCAACCACATGTGGAAATAAATTTATTTTCACATATGGTTCTCTTAAGGAACAATATGTAAAAAATAATGATTTCCACGTATAATTCTATTAAGTGGCCACCTGTACAGTGAAAAGTGCTTCACCAAAAACATTTTTTTAGTAGCGCATACTTCCGTGATTGACCCAAGCTAGCATCGCATTGAGAGCATATATATACGTCAATACGTGCACAGTGCACTCACGAGAAACACAAATCATGCTTGCTCAAGGTAAACAAAAAGAAAGGTTTTCAGAAATTGTACAGTAATTAAGAAGATACCGAGAAGTAGCAGGAGATCTAAAATGAATACTACTTATATCTGCTCAACAACCGTAAAATCACTCGTATAAATTCTCGTGTAAAAGACTATATCGTTGTAAGAAGATAGAAGAAAGATGAACATGGGAACAATAGCCGTGGCGAGATTAGGGATGATGCATATATCATCGTCTTAAGAAGGCAATTTCTCTTGTCAGACCACTTACTACTGGATATTGGCATATTGCCGGGGTGATTTGCATGAAATTGAGGCATTTATGATTGGATATATTTTCACAAGCCACTGACATTTCAAGACCCATTTTTGCTGTTGCTCCATTAGCTCTTAGCCAATCTCATGATCATAGATATAGCTGGGCTGTTTTTTTTCCACAACTTTGAACTGGCAATGTAAACAGTTGCAGCAAAGAACAACTGGAGAGGGGGCTTTTTTTTTAGGTGAGAACTCAGCTGTGTACCGTGCACATTTATTTGCAGCACAAAATGGTGAGCAATTAAACAGCTTGTAGCATTTATTGTAGTCATTTTGGCAGGAATCACAACTCACAAGCTACCAACACGGCCTCTAATTCCAGTGTTGAGCTTTTATAAACACCAAACTTAGGTGAAAGGTTGGAAAGAACGAGGAGTACTGCAATGGAGCAGCCACAGGTTGAGCTCAGCAGCTTGGAAGGTCGCCGGAGCGAAGCAGCAGCAGAGAGCAGAGATGACAAGACCGGTGGGTTGCTTGATTGCTTCTCCTGCCTTGATCTTGGCAACAATCTGACCAATCCTTGTAGCAGAATCTTTTTCTCATGGTACAAATGTGACAGTGTTATACCTGCTGCTGTGTTCTTGCTCTGCAGATGAGGTAGACAACTGCCCAATCGAGGAGGTCCGGCTCACCGTGCCCATCACCGACGACCCGGCATTGCCGGCGCTGACGTTCCGGACATGGCTGCTGGGGCTCGTCTCGTGCGCGCTGCTGGCCTTCTCCAACCAGTTCTTCGGCTACCGGCAGAACCCTCTGTACATCTCGTCGCTGTCCGTGCAGATCGTCGTCCTCCCGCTCGGCAAGCTGATGGCCGCCTGCCTTCCCCGGAGGGCCGTCAGGGTGAAGGGCACGCCATGGTCGTTCTCCCTCAACCCCGGGCCGTTCAACCTCAAGGAGCATGTGCTCATCACCATCTTCGCCAACACCGGCTCCAACTCCGTCTACGCCGTCGGCATTATCACCATTGTTAAGGCCTTCTACCGCCGGGAGATCCATCCTCTTGCTGCCATGTTGCTCACTAAGACCACACAGGTTGGTACATGTGAATTGTGACTGATTGACTGACAAGGATGAGCACCAGATTATTACAGCTACCTACTGATTTTCAGTTCAGAATTTTGCTGGCCTGTTCAGTTGTTTGATGTGGATGATGTGTTTGTGGCCAGCTGATGGGATATGGTTGGGCTGGCCTCTTCAGAAAGTTTCTTGTGGACTCCCCCTACATGTGGTGGCCTTCAAACTTGGTGCAGGTTTCACTCTTCAGGTCTGTACATTTCTTTGCTCTGAAATCCAACCTGTTCTTGAGCTGCAATTCTGTCAAATAATCAATTGATAAGCTAATATGTCTAAGATTTTGATTGGTTTCTGTGTATAATGCAGAGCTCTGCTTGAACTGAACAGTAATTTTTTTTTGCATGTTTTGAACAAAAAAACATTTTTTTTTGTTCTGAAAACTGACAAGGGAAAAGTAGACTTTGTTGAGCTGTGATTCTGTAATTAATTAATGAACTGAACTGTACAAGATTTTGATTTTTGGTTGATTTCGGCGACACGATGCAGAGCTCTGCATGAGAAGGAGAAGAGGCCAAGGGGAGGGACGACGAGGCTGCAGTTCTTCCTCGCCGTGCTCATCACCAGCTTCGCCTACTACGTTGTGCCAAACTACCTGTTCCCGACCATCTCCACCATCTCGCTGGTGTGCCTGGTGTGGAAGAAGTCCGTCACCGCGCAGCAGATCGGCTCCGGCGTCTATGGCCTCGGCGTCGGCTCGTTCGGCCTCGACTGGGCCACCGTCGCTGGCTTCCTCGGCACGCCGCTGGCCACGCCGGCGTTCGCCATCATGAACATCATGGCCGGCTTCTTCCTCATCGTCTACGTGATCGTGCCGGTGGCGTACTGGACCGACGCGTACGGGGCCAGGCGGTTTCCGATCATCTCCTCTCATGTCTTCACCGCTAACGGCAGCCGGTACGACGTGAACCAGGTGCTCGACCCGGCGACGTTCGAGTTCAGCCAGGCCGGCTACGACGCCGCCGGCAAGATCAACCTGAGCATCTTCTTCGCCTTCACCTACGGGCTCAGCTTCGCGACGCTCGCCGCCACGCTGTCCCACGTGGCCCTCTTCCACGGCGGGTCGATATGGACGCAGACCAAGGCGACGGTGGGCGGCCAGGGCGCCGGCGACGTGCACACCAGGCTGATGAAGAGGAACTACGCGGTGGTGCCGCAGTGGTGGTTCCAGGTGATGCTGGTCGTCGTGCTGGGCCTCTCCATCTTCACCTGCGAGGGCTTTGGCCAGCAGCTCCAGCTCCCTTACTGGGGCGTCCTCCTCGCCGCCGGCCTCGCCTTCTTCTTCACCCTCCCCATCGGCATCATCACCGCCACCACCAACCAGGTGACTGATCAAGCTAGCTGACACTGACAATTAAGTTCAGATGAGTTTGTGATCGATTAAAATGGTCTTTTTTCGCGGACAGCAACCTGGGCTGAATGTGATCACCGAGCTGATCATCGGCTACCTCTACCCGGGGAGGCCGCTGGCAAACGTAGCGTTCAAGACGTACGGCTACATCAGCATGTCGCAGGCGATCATGTTCCTGCAGGATTTCAAGCTGGGTCACTACATGAAGATCCCGCCGCGCTCCATGTTCATCGTCCAGGTGAGTGATTGATCCTCGTCGGAATTAATGTCAGGTCAGAATTGAATTTGCTTGCGAGTTTTGTTGTGACGGCGGCGGCCGGTTGGACGCAGCTTGTAGGGACGGTGCTGGCGTCGTCGGTGTACTTCGGGACGTCGTGGTGGCTGCTGGAGAGCGTGAGCCACATCTGCGACCCGGCGAAGCTGCCGGAGGGGAGCCCGTGGACGTGCCCCGGCGACGACGTCTTCTTCAACGCATCCATCATCTGGGGGGTCGTCGGCCCGCTGCGGATGTTCGGTCGCCTGGGGCTCTACGCCAAGATGAACTACTTCTTCCTCGCCGGCGCGCTGGCGCCGGTGCTGGTGTGGGCGCTGTCCCGGGCGTTCCCAGACCAGAAGTGGATCAGGCTTGTCAACATGCCGGTGCTCCTCAGCGCCACCGGGAGTATGCCGCCGGCGAGGTCGGTGAACTACCTCATGTGGGGCGGCGTCGGGCTCGCCTTCAACTACGTCGTGTACCGCCGGTACAAGGGGTGGTGGGCG
>KE372822.1:214417-230109 GCA_000418225.1 Zizania latifolia | reverse complement strand
AAGGAATATTTTAAACCCGAAATCCTTAAGAAATCCTAAAATTAAGGATAGAGAGTTGTGAGTTGTATTACCACGTATCCCAAAGACTTCAATTGTAACTACTTTATTCAAAAAAGACTTTATTTGTATTTCTTACCTATCCGCTGTTCAAAACTAAAGAATATTTTCTTCAGTAGTACCTACATACTCAGTAATTACCACTTCGTAATAATAATTTCTTGTTAATAAAGCCCGTCTTTTAGTATTCTACTCATTACTAATTTATTAACTTTTACAAAAATATGTTTTCATATAATGGATGAAATACTAAATTTATGATTATAGTTCCTAAATTATTATAAAAAATATCATGCCTAAAAATGAGATTACAAATGATCAACAGTCGTATGTATGTAGTCATTCGTAGCCTGGATGGATATCAAATGTATGGATAGTGATTCTTATGCAGCATTTCGAGCAGCTAAGATCAATAGATACGACAAGCTGTAGGGCCTGTTTGGCATGAAATACATCTCGACGAGTTTTCTGGCAGGGGATCCTTGTGGAGCTGAGCTAAACTAGATTCTTAATTTTTTTTTTATAAACAGAGCTGATTGATTTGCTCTACCTTTTCTGTAGCTACACAATCAATCAAAGATACAAAGATCTACCAAACAAGTCATTGCCATACGGATTCTTCTCATTATCGACATAAAAAAGGATAGCTTTCGTGCCACACAGCATATATGAATGTGTGATTTTAGCATGAAAAAGCATGTAAACTATGGAGCAAACCTAGGAAAAATGCCACTGGCAAATTCTGCTATGAACTGGGAACAGTGAGGCTGAAGCCATGCTCTCCTGGATCGATTGACTTAAACAAGTACAGGCTGAGGCACAATTATGGAGTTTAGACCTTCTAAAGCAGTAGACAATTCCTAATATGCTCCCACAGAAATGGTTACATCGCCCTTCAAACTTAATTTGTACATAATATAAAACCAACAATATCAGAATTCCATATCATCCCAAACAAAACGTCATTACAACATCTAGTCTGGATCACTACATTGTACTGATGGATGAAAGCTCAAGATCAGGACAACTAGCAAACATGCACAGAATAGAGTAGTGTTCAAGGATTATATAGCACACTGAAGTGCCCTCGAGGTAGTAGAGATATCATGCTGGGTTCAATCCTTCAAGGGCATTCCTATCGTCCATAGGGGTTATACCGGCCTGAACCACCAGCAAAACTTCCCCTGTTCCTTTCAGGTGTGCTACCAGATCCATAACCACCTAGTGCAGGATCATATGCTGTGCCATACATAGCACCACCAAAGCTAGAACTACTGAGGCCACCAAAGCTCTCGTCACCACCACGCATGTATCCACTTGAGTTCCCCCCAGCATAAGCTCCCTCGAAACCTCCTCCATATTGCCCAACACTACTAGAATAGCCAAAGGGAGACATGCCTCCAGGTCCTCCTAATCCTGCATAGTAACGACCGTATGCAACACCGTATTGACCCATCCCACCATAACCACTGAGACTACCACCACCATAACCTCCATGGTTCCTATAAGGGCCAAATCCACCACCGCTGTAGTTGCTATAAGCACTGGCCAGTCCACCATAATCATTGCCAGAAGAATGGCCCCTAGAATCCCTACCATATGCTGATCTAGAGGCACTACCATATGCTGATGGTGGTGGATTCGAGGATTTCTTTGGTTCTGCTTTCTTGATCTCCACCTACAAAGCAAATTACCCAAGTTCTATCAAATATAAATCTATACGTCTGTGCTACCAATTATCCGTAGAGCATCACGTTCTACAACAATAGCACATTTGTCAATTTCAACAGAAAAATGCAACTTCTTTTGGCAGACAATAGTTTACACATTTGGCACCATAAGTAAACAGTGGGCGGGATAAAATTTGATGACATCTCTCTAATTAACTGCACAAGACTCACCTTTGCACCAGCAAGATCAATCATATTTCCATTTGCTAACAAATCATCTACAACCTGATCAGAACTAAACACTATAAATCCAAAGCCTCGAGAGCGTTTGGTTTGGTGATCACGCATAATCTGATGGTCCACCACAGTGCCATATTTAGCGAAGAAATGCATGAAATCATCTGAGAAATCAAACATACAGAAAGACCATCAGATAAAAAATATATAATGAAAAAAGCATATCCCATATCGATAATACCTTCTGTCAGTGTTTGGGGAAGCCCACCGACAAATATCTTTTTCGTTTTGAAGTCCTTAGATGGCATATCATCTTTTGGAATGGTCCTCTTAATTTCAACCTGGAAATAAATAAGGCAGACCTGATAAGTTTCTAAGTTGTTTTAAGATGTAAACATGTGGAAACAGGAACTTGTAACATTTTTAGGAGAACCAATTCAAAGGCAGATGCTTAGACAAAGAACAAAACAGAGTAAACAAGGAATGTCTATCAAGAAACAACTAATCTAACAGGCCTATAATAAAGGTGATGGCCTGATGGGCACATCAACACTGGAACTATTGCCAGAGGGATAAGAAAGACAAAACATATTTGTACACATGAGATAACAAACAGACTGATAAAACAGAACTGAAACTGAAACGCACACCATCAGTTGTTTACAAAAATCTAGCTTATGCCAAATGCTTAGAACGAATTAAGCTGACAACATATCAACATAGATGCAAAGACACATGACCAGTTAACATTTGTGAAAACCTCATAAACATCAAAATGAAACATAACAGTATAACACCAATGCACATGTAGGCACCATGAAGTATCACAAGTTTAAAGACATAAGATTAGCCCATCATAACATAGAACAATATATTATGTATCAGAAGATCAAGATTTTGTAATCGATCCACAACAAACCTGAATGTTGGGCGAAGTTATCTAGAGTAGTATTATGGAAATATAAACACTAAATGTGGTACGCACATACAAAGAGTACAGGTACAGACAGTACAACTGTAAGTGCTGCTTAGCAATTACTCAACTCAACTGCAACTGCAACTGCAAGAGCAAAACTTACTTGCTTTCCATTGATGCGATGGATGTCCTCCATCACTTTATCCACAACAGCAGGGTTGGAATATGTAATAAAGCCAAAGCCCCTTGGCTGAGATGTGTGCCTATCTTTCATTATCACCGAATCAACTATTTCTCCATACTGGCCAAAATGTTTTACAAAGGTTGCTATCATTGAAAATAGCAGAAACCAAATTAGTACTACAAAAATAGAGCTACCATGAGAATCTATTAATCATGCAACTGAATATTATAAATATTGGAACTACAGAAATCAGATTAATGAATGAGAAAATTATAATTGATATAATCGCAGTGCTATAGCCTACAGATGCATGAGCTAGTCCGTCACGTCCCATTGCAGGAGTTATTCCTCGTTGCTCAATTGTAACCCCTGAACCTCATTAAGTGCAAGCAGCATCTATTGAATTTGTAACTACACATCTAATTTAGATGTCACATGCTGGGAGCCAACTATTATGAATCAACTAACATTTGGTTGGATATTACTTATACCTGGAGGGTAGATTTGTGATCTGAATGGACTGGATTAAAACGGTTCAAAATAAAACCGCTCAGATCTGCATTGCTACGGAAATTTAGGCCAACACCACCACGGTTAACAAAAATCAGTTTCAGTTTGTGAAGCTACGGATATCAAAACAATCATCAACAACAGAATGACATCATCAAATTCTCATAGACACATATCTCAGTTTCCCACATCGTCCTGTTCATGTCACACCGCAAGGCACAGAACAAACCCCAAACAACACACTAAATTCCCATATCTACCATAATACACTGTAGCTAACCATTATAGTTAGTTACCTACAAGCAGCTCTGAGGCAACCGACTGGGGGGCGAACACCGACATTAAAATACTTAACCCCAGATCCAGCACGGGACAATAAAATCCCTCATCCCAGCGACAGATAGAATACAGAAGGGAATCACAAAGCGAGTTAGTCACCTTCTGTGGTGTCGCGGGGCAGCCCACCGACGAAGATCTTCCTGCAAACCCAAACGCATGAAGATCAGACCGCCGTAAGCCGAGATCGACCGGAAAGGCGGAAACTCCCGGGGAGAAAGCGCGGGAGGGCGAGGGGTTTCTCTTACCCGGGGCTTCCGCTGCCTCCGCCTCCGCCTCCGCCTCCGCCTCCGCCGTGCTCCCTGGACCTCGCCTCCGCCTTCCCCATGGCCTTCCTCTTCTCTAGGGTTCCGTCGCCTCGTGCGTCTCTCGACAATGGCCGACGTTTTGAGACGAGGCCGCGAGCGGAAAACCGCGTGAGCCCTCGGGCCGCCTCGCTATTTAAGGATCACGCGGCCCCTTAATGGGCCCAACACGTCGGTCACTTTGGGCCGAAGTACACCTGCATGGGCCGACAGATTTAAAGTCGGGTTACAGCCTATACACGTGGCAAGTCCATTATTCATTTATTTGGGCCTATTTGAACATGCTCCATATGTTTCATATTACAAATGGTTTGATTTTTTAAAGTTAATTTTTTAACTTCGTTAAATTTATATTTAATATTGTATTCAATGAAAATAATTTGATGCCGTAGTTATTAATATGTTTTCTATAAAATTGGTCAACATTAGAGAAGTTTGACTCGTAAAAAAAGTCAAATGAGTTACAAAAGAAAAAAAAACGGAGAGAGTAATTCAGTTTAAATTACTCTGAGTTCCTAGAGGTTCCTAGCAGAGTGATTAATCACGAGAGGTTCCAAATTAACTTCCAATTATTCGTGCTTTAATTTGTAGTCAAACAGACAAACACGTTGATCCAATGAGAGCGATTGCATGCTAAACACGTTACAGCGAAGACTGATGTGTTGGTTACTGGAAGCTTCCGGCCTTTGGTGGATGGATGGACGCATGATTACATGGATGTACATGTGACACGATTGGGGATTATAAGATGACGGGCAACATCTACGCACGCCATGATACATCCACGCGTACGCAATCATATAATTATCTCCTAGATCACTTGTGCTTTCGCGCGTCAACACAATTGTTAGGTGAGTTCGTTTTTAGGATTGTCTTCTTCTTATATTTATACAATGGAAATACATGCACATTTGTTTTGCTTAGAAATGATAGAGGTCACAGTGGAAGAGGAATTACGTGGCTTGGATTCAGGCTAGCGGATAGCAACAACTTGGATTCGGATTTGGACGTTATACGACTTCACAGATAACTCATTAAGTCTACGTTTAAATAGACTTATATTTATATCTAATTGAAGTCAGCTGCAATTATCATTTTAATATAGAGATATATTCTGTCCATGTTGTTGCGCCGTCATATTTTGGCCCGATGTGCTGTGTACTAAGCCAGGTTCATTAAGGATGCATACTAGGATTAGAGTATAAGTCCAACACCATTATGATCGTCCTTCTACTTATTAATAGGGTTCTACAGCTGCCAAGAATGAAAAGGTTTCGTTGATTTTAAGTTAGCCTTAGCTACTTTGATTTGCAACTTTCATATTGATTTCGTAATTTAGTGCGTGGTCTACCTATTCTTGCTAGCTAGTTCTTCGATTGTTTATAGGACAAGTGTCCTTGTGGCTAGGTTTACCATGCTCTACAAGATTGCATAGCAACTATTAGAGTTGGTGTATCAATCACTGAGACACAGTGTATTTGGACAATTGTAATCCGTCACCTTCATCTCCAATTAAGTTATCCATCCTTACCAGAAGATCGGGTCCAATTTTACATCATAGGATGTCATCCTACAACTTGTAAAACATTGTTATTAACCATGCAAGTAACAAAACGTACCATTATAGACAGTTGCACATATAAAGGATTGTAGATGTATGGTACCAAAACATCATGGTTAGTCATGTACACCTTTGGGTACAGTCATATAGATGCGAAAGATTTGTTTTCATAACACATGTAGGTTAATATTTTCTTTTTAATACATATATGGATGTATGATATATATTTTCTAGTTATATAGTTGTCAGTATATAGTAAAAGAACAAACAACATACAATTATGTGGCAGAACAGAAAATTTCCTATAGAGACCGGAAATTGTTGCTCTCATTATAATTTGTTTTATATATGCAGGCTATAAGTGACTACTTGTTTATACAATCTGGCTTAAGAAAAATCCCAATAGCTATTAGATATATTTCCATTCTGCCTAGCCTATGTCACATGGCACATGCTTTGAATATTCTAAGTGATAGAAATGACTAAAATATCTTGATCAAGATAGAAAATTCTGAACTATTCAAGATTTGTCAATCGCTAGCGACTTGCACTTAAAATGTGAGAACCATACGGGAATTTTTTGTCATGTTACATAAATAAATTGATTATCTTAGTACATAACTAACTAGTATTTACAAATTGATGAATTGAGAGTATCATTTTCTCTCCATAATTTGTCTCGTGACCTTAAACCCTATCCCAACACCTTACTAGCGTTACATGACTAACATATAATGCACACACGATATCCACAAGTATAAAATTGGATGCATCAAATATATCACTGAAGACTTATTTAACAATTAGTTGAGTGTTCGTGTGTTGTAACGGAAAGAATTTACAACATTAAAAGAATATCATGCCACCACGTGTCAACGACAATAAGAGCTCACGTGTCAATGAGAAGGATTGTGGTGGTGATAGATTAACTATCACCGTTACTAATTACTTTTAAAGTAGTATAGATAATGAGTTACTTGTTAATTTTGAAAGTAATTTATCTATTTTTAGAACGCATAATCATAGCACATTTTCACCGCAAGGAATAGAAGACTATTTGACTCTCGCTTAATAATTGAGTAATTCTGGTGTTAGTTAACCAAGATCATCCATGGCAAATCGGATGGATCATTCACCCCTCTTTGGCCGTTACCGTTCTTTTCCGGAAAGTGGAAACCATCAACCTCCCTGCCAAGATCGGGAAATCACCGAGGTTTCAACTGCGAAGCTACGGCGACCTCCACTGTCCACACGCGGCGCGGCGAGGAGCGCCGAGGAAGAAGACGGCACGAGGCGCCGAGCCGAATCAGGAGCACCGAAAAGGCGACGGCGCCGACGAATTTAATAATCGGGTACGCATCAAGGCATCATCGCACCAAATGCGATGCCTTTCTACCTCCTCCTGCTCGCTTTCTGACCTCGCTTGCTCGCGCGCGCCGTTGAGGAAATCTTGCGTCCATGTGGAGGGACTTTGACCTGATCCAACCAAGAATGCGACTTTTCGCAGTTTATAACCACCAAGCTTAGATTTTTTTTTCGCTCGCGGTTTGTTTCCATCGTTCGTACTGTCCCTGTCGTTGCGTGTGAATCTGAACTAGTCTCCGCGTCGTTGGGGTTCTTGAGCTGAAAAGGGGGAATGGCCCCTGGAAAGTAGACTCTGAACTTTTTGGTCTTGTTACGCTGCAATTGGTAGTGGGTACAAAAGAAGTGGAAGTCTGGTCTGGCCGCGCCAGAGTTCTTTCTAGTTTCTACTTTGATCTTGGATTTGTAGGGCCTGATTTCGTTTTGGATTGGGCGAGGAGCGAGCCTTTGATCGGTTCCTGCCATTTCTTGCCGGTTCTTGGATTTGTAGGGCCTGATTTCGTTTTGGATTGGGCGAGGAGCGAGCCTTTGATCGGTTCCTGCCATTTCTTGCCGGTTCTTGATTGATTCATATTGAGGGATTTGTGGGAGGCGAAGTCTGTTCTTGGGGTAAGTGGAAGTCAAGATGAGACTGAATGTTCGTGTGATCGAAGCCCGCAACCTGCGGGCCATGGATTCCAACGGGTTCAGCGATCCGTATGTGAAGCTTCAGCTCGGGAAGCAGCGGTTCAAGACCAAGGTGGTCAAGAAGAACCTGAACCCGACGTGGCATCAGGAGTTCAGTTTCTCCATTGCCGACGATGCCCTGGACGTGCTCAAGCTGTATGTCTACGACGAGGACATGATTGGAAGCGACGACTTCCTGGGGCAAGTGAAGGTGCCATTGGAGGATGTGCTAGCTGATAACTTCACGCTCGGCATGCGGTGGTTTCAGCTCCTTCCGAAGAGCAAAACTGACAAGGCGATTGATTGTGGTAACTGATGGAAATTTCCTTAGTTCTTTTGCCCGTGAACCTTTGTTATGTCAGTAAATGCTTCTTGCTTTGTTCATGTTAATTCAGTGTCTTGGACTATATGAAGCTACAACGTTTATTTCACCATACTAGTGCTACGGAGATTTACAGATGAATGATTTTTATGCAGTTTCATTGTGTTAAAAATATGATAATCACTTTGTTTTTCTTATTTGGTTTCACCTTGCAGGACAAATTTGTGTCGCAATGTCTTTAGAAACAACTGGAGCCTCACACTCATGGTCAGATGGTCTTCAAAGTGAATTAAATGACATACAGAGAGACTATTCTCTCTCAAGTCAAGGCTCAGGACCATCTGTTGTATCGGCTTATCAAGGAATTGAAGCTTGTAGAGAAGATAGTGTCAATGGGCATTTGAGTGGAGCTGATATCAGTGAGGACAACTGTTGTCAAGATACTGACAAAATTCAAACTACTGCAGAAGACATATTTAACAGGATTCCTGATGCAGCTTCCAATGGAACTGAAGTTTCTAAAGCAGATAAGCCCAATAAGCCATCATTTGTGGATCGTGTCTATCAAATGTTTGTCAGGAAAAGTGATGATGCTGTACCGACCCCCTTGGCAACAACTGAGGCATCGGAAGATGTTCAAGAAGCACCTATTGGATATGAGGCTCCCCCAACTGCAAGCGAGAATTATAGTTCATCAACAGACACTACATTTGATGAACTACTGAAAAACTTTGAATCAAAGCATCAAGAAGTTGAAATGCCTGGAAATTTACAAGGAATTCTTGTTAACCAGTCATATGTTACATCGCCTAGTGATCTGAATAATCTTCTCTTCTCGCCAGATTCAAATTTTAGACAAACAGTGGTTGAACAACAAGGTTGTTCTGATTTCAAAATGGAATCCTGGAAAATTGATAGTGATGGGGAGTCCTTGAAGAGAGTGATAACTTATACAACTGCGCCGTCCAAATTAATTAAAGCCGTTAAAGCAACAGAAGAACAGTCTTATTTGAAGGCTGACGGAAAAGAATATGCAGTTTTATTGAGTGTTAGCACCCCTGATGTTCCTTGTGGTAGTTATTTTCGGACAGAAATTCTTTTCCGTATTTTGCCAGGCCCTGAACTTGATTCCGAGCAACAGGCATCACATTTGGTAATTTCTTGGCGCATAAATTTTCTTCAGAGTACTATGATGAAAGGTATGATAGAAAGTGGAGCAAGACAAGGCTTGCAGCAAAACTATGCACAGTTTTCTGATATGCTGTCACAGAAGATCAAGCCTATTGATGTAGAAAATGCTGGATCTGACAAGGAACAGATATTAGCATCATTGCAAGGAGGGCAGGAATCTGATTGGAAGATTGCATTTCTTTACTTCTGCAACTTTGGTGTGTTGTGCTCTCTTTTTGTAACCACATACATTATTGTGCATGTTCAACTAAGGAGTTTAGGTTCACATAAGGGGCTTGAATTTCCTGGATTAGATCTGCCAGATTCTCTCAGTGAAATTGTCATGGGTGGGCTTTTGTTTCTTCAATTACAACACATCTTTAAAAAAATCTCATGCTTTGTGCAGGCAAGGGAGCAAAAAGGTACATATTTTCTCTCATCTTCAGTTTTGTCGTATTTCATCTCTAATGTGTATGTAACCAAAGCAATCTCTCTGGTCATGCAAGATTTTCATGAATAGAAACCATGCTTATGTTTTCGTACAAGAAATTTCAGATGCAGTTGATGTTTAGCACGAACTTTGTAAAATGAAATAGTGAATAATTTCCACTTCCCTGACATCAACATGTGAGCTTTTATTTTTTATCCACGCTGAACACACGATTTACACTATTGAATCTTATACTCGTGATGAATGTACTATGCTGATATTTTCCTTCATACAGTTGGTGATCATGGTGTCAAGGCACACGGTGATGGATGGTTGTTAACGGTTGCCTTAATTGAGGGAAGCAAACTGGCTCCAGTTGATGCTACTGGTTTTTCTGATCCTTATGTGGTATTTACTTGCAACGGTAAAACTAAAACAAGTGCAATCAAGTTCCAAACACTAGAACCTCAGTGGAATGGTATGTGTTCTGTATTATGTGTGTTCTATGTCACAGTTTCTGTTTTTACCACCCTCCCCCGTTCAAAAAAAACTACAGACCATGGGAAAAATGTGGCAGAGTTTCCTTCTTTTGTATGGAACAAAGGGTCCTGTCACAAAGCAGCTAAAACTTTTTCATAAATCTTGCAGACATCTTTGAATTTGATGCCATGGATGATCCACCATCAGTGATGAATGTACATGTATATGATTTTGATGGACCATTTGACGAAGTTACCTCACTTGGACATGCTGAGATTAACTTTGTAAAATCAAACTTGTCAGAGCTAGCTGATGTATGGATTCCTCTTCAAGGTAACTTGGCTCAGTCCTGGCAGTCTAAGTTGCACCTAAGAATTTTTTTGAGCAACTCTAAAGGCACCGGTATGGTTACCGAGTATCTGAGCAAAATGGAGAAAGAGGTTGGTAAGAAGGTGAGCAATTTCCTTCCTATATCTAAGGATGTTTACTGGTATGGTGCAATTTTCTTCTATTCTGATTTTGGTAAATGCTGCCAGATGACATTGCGATCTCCTCGAACTAATACTGCATTCCAGGAGCTCTTCTCGCTTCCAGCAGAAGAGTTTCTCATCAGCAATTTTACATGCTACCTGAGGCGAAAATTGCCTACACAGGTACTCCTTAAGATTCATCACAGAGCTTGTAATTTCACGCTACTTACTCTCTATGACAATGACAGATCTGGTATGAGAGTGCCAGTAATTTGGGACTTTCTGTGAATCACTTCTATCATCTATGAACATCTGCATTAAAATATATGCTAAAGTTCAGGAGCCTTTTTTTTGTGCAACTACTGCATATTTGATTTCAAATAGTAAATGAACAGAAGATTTAAAGCCAGCAATGTCTTCTCCAGTTTAGAGTATCAGGTCTGAGTACCAATTTGTTGCCATGTGGAAGCAAGTTTTGGTATCTGTTAGATTTCTTGTGATTCAATTCCTATATTGCTTGAAAAATAAAGATTAATTAAACATTATTCATGAATCCTTAATCCCCATTGATTATTGTTGCGAAGGGTTCAGTCACATAAGAAAGATTCTTTGTACTTTTGATTTCAGGGCAATCTGTTCTTATCTCCAAGAATAATTGGATTTTATTCAAGCATGTTTGGCCGGAAAACAAAGTTTTTCTTTCTATGGGAGGATATAGAAGACATACAGGCGGTACCTCAATCACTATCATCATGGAGTCCATCCATTCTAATAACTCTTCACAAAGGTAGAGGCATGGATGCAAAGCATGGTGCAAAGAGCATGGAGAATGGAAAGCTAAAGTTTTGTTTGCAGTCTTTTGCATCATTCAGTGTGGCCAATAGGTATATCTCTATTTTCCTAAAATACCATGAAGTACTACATCTTTCCTTTAGTCCCATTGAAACAAACGACCTTAAAATGGTTTTCCTATTACAACTGCCTGTATAAACTATCAAAGAATATCCGCATGGATTCACATAGTGCCTTAAAATCTCCTTTTGCATGGCATGTGTGGTTTTTGACAGTTTACTCTTGTCAAAATAGATACTTATTTTGTTTTTTACAGGACAATTATGGCCTTGTGGAAAGCAAGATCTTTGAGTTCAGAGTATAAAGTACAGATTGCTGAAGAACAATCCCAAAGTATTACTCTTCAGAGTGAGGACAGTGGAATCTTTGTTGGTGTTGAGGATGCCAAGAGCCTTCAGATGAACGAAGTCTTCTCCTCAATGATTTCTGCCAATGTAAGTTTACTGAACTTTACAGACCATGAAAATTTTTAAACTTACACCTATAATTTTGTAAGCTGTTCATCATGTAGTTTTATCAGAAAGGAAGCTGAACTGACATAGATGTGCCGCTTGTGGTCTTGCCAGGTGGCCTCACTTATGGAATTGTTTGAAGGAGGTCCATTGGAGATGAAAGTCATGGATAAAGTTGGATGCCTAAAATATTCAACTACACTGTGGGAATCAGATAAACCTGATGAATATGAAAGGCAAATTCATTACAAGTTTAGCAGCAAGTTGTCTCCCATTGGAGGCGAAGTGACTGGAATCCAGCTGAAATCTCCCATGCCCAACAAGAAAGGGTGGATTATCGAAGAAGTGATGGAACTGCAAGGAGTCCTTCTCGCGGACTTCTTCACGGTATTGTACATACGCTTGAAACTTCTGATAGCGCCTCTCTGCTTAGCTTGAACGTTCCCTTCTGTGCTTTGACTTTGAAGCCAACCCCTCCACCCTTTACTACTATAATGTTTTAGATTGTGACAGTTTAGCTGTTGTCCACTTATCACCTGGGAAGATTAGTTGACTATGCCTTGGCAAAGTAGTGCTATGCTTATACTGATTGGGAAGTTGACATAAGACTAGCACGTTCGAAATGCTTACACCACTTCCAGAAAGCCATGCCTAGAAAAAAAATTGCTGGTCAAAACTGGTTCCATTATTTATTTACACTCCTTTGGTCCAATTATTCTTACTTTCGGCACAAGCACAAAACCAGGCAAACTTTGTAAATGGTATGCTCACCTAACTTTTACGTGCAGCCTCGTATACGGTATCAGATCGAAGACCTTGCTCCTAACCAAAGTGCATGTAGTGTCCAAGTCTTTGTTGGGATTGAATGGTCAAAGGCCACTAGGCACCAAAAGAGAATCGAGAAGAATGTTCTATCCAGTTCATCTGCTTGCTTGAAGGAGATGTTTAGCTTAGCATCAAAGTAGCTGTGCCACGCCAGATAGGAATACTCACCTCTTCTAGTCCCTGTGCATAATACTGAAGGACTGAATATTCCTAACTACACTGGTATGACCCCTGTATATATATATTGCTTGATTGAAGATACAGACGATTCATTTGTCAGACCAATTTAGGCTTCAGAGTCAGATTTGCAGATGTTGCAATAGCTTGGGCATTGTGATATATTCTTTCCTTTAAACCAGGATGCCAACACACAGGATTGTTTAGATCATATGTAGCTGTAGATTGCATCATTTAGATACCAGTATACCACACGAAGGCTACCAGCCTGCCTGCATCAACATGAAGTGATGATGAACAACAATCTGGCCGGACACTGTAATTTGTTTCTTTGTTTTTTTTTTTTTGATGTATACAGGACAACAGTGTTTTGCAGTCTGTTTCTTTGGTACCATTTTGAACTGTACAAAAGCACAAACAAGTGATGTAGATGCAACAAAGATCTGAAGTACGCAAAATGAGTTGTCTCTAATCGCGTCTGCTTGTGTAGTTGTGTGACACCTGTTATATATCTTGTCTTTTCTCCTATTCAGTATGGCCATAGAAACAGAGGATGGCTAAGGCTCAGATATTATCCGAAGCCAGCACGGAACAGAAAAAAAAAACTGCTGTTTCTAGCCTGAAAAAGACCAGTATTGTTATTATCCAGCCTGAACAAATAAAAACTGGACTCCAATTCTCCAACAGAAATTTTCAGTCAAGATTCAAACGTGTTGCTGATGCAACCTGTGATCTCCAGGAATCCGGTTGCATAGTGTCATCAGATAACCACGGGGAGAGCATCCATACAGGATGCAGGGCCGCTTCCAGAAACTTCAGTAGCTTCTGATGAGCTAGATTTTCACTAGCTACATGTTTTGCAGGCTCTACTGACACATCTCCCGTTGTAATTTAGTTATCGAAAATATGAGTGATACACCAATCAGGTAGCCTGCCGACTGATCTAATCTTGGAATCCAGTGCTCCAGTTTCTCCTTTGTGTGTGTCGAGCTAACACTGGACCGGCATCAACTGGGCCATGCACGGCAGATGAGATAACACGAAACGCCCAGATGGACAGGAGATTTGCCTGATCCGATGGTCCAGAATTCCAGATGGCCTGACGTGATAGAGCCTGATCCGATGGTCCACGGGAGCGGCAGGTAGGTCCACATGTTCAGCCGCATTTGTAATTTTCTTTGAGGGTAAAATTTCGACCTTAGCCGTAGCACGAAAAACCGTAAATTCTAATCGAAAATATCTAAATTCACGAAAATACCGACGGCTTTGTGTCTTCATGCCAGTTCAAAAAAAATAAGCGAAATTTCACCGATACGCGGAGAAATTTGCGACGATGAGCCAGTTTCCGGAGTTGCGAGGATAGGTATAGAAATATATCACGGAAAAAAAGTATTATTCATCGCATAAAGCGGATAGAGTATAAAAAAAGTAGCATCCACATTCATTTACTCATATATCCAAATATTTAAACCCACGGGTCAAATTAACAAAAATCTCAGCACAAGCTGTAGCCAAACAAACCAACAACAGTAAGCCCAACGGCAGCATCATAACCACTAAGAATCAAATACACGCACACATACAGATTGTTTGCCGTGAACGGATACAGATACAAGACCAATTTTTTAAGGAACATTGTACCTATGAGTATTTAACATGTACATAGACCAATTTTTTAAGTAACATTGTACCTATGAGTATTTAACATGTACTCCTACATGTTAGTATTTAACTTGTTGTCATCGTTAATCCACACCCTAATCGTTAAGCAATCACTTGTCTTTCCCCACAAAATTTTGCATAAAAGCTTATGGCTTATTTGAGAGTCACAGTCTCAACCCATCCACAGGTAATATGTTAGGTTTGCAGGCTCCCAAACAAGTTAGAGATATCCTCATCCCCTAATGCTAGTGCTACCCCACAAATTATCACCCTTCCTTTCACCACTAGAACATTCTTTCCTCATCTTCTCTGCCATCTCTCTCATCTTTCTTTGCAACAAAAAATATTATAGTAATTAACACTGATGGTTCAACTTGAACTGATGAATTAATTTGCTGTTACTTGTGATTGGAAACTGGCAAGTGTGTTTTTTTGGCGAAAGAGGGTCAGTATTTAAAGAGTATAGAAAAGGCAAAAGGGGAAGAGCTTTTTTGGCAACGATTTTCTTTTCTTTTTCCTCCTCGTCTCTTCGCTTTCGAAAAGCCTGTACACAGAAGTGCTACGCGTACATCGATCGGAGCACTCGAAAATATTTACACGGTACAGCTACCACAGCAGCAACACGAGAAAGAAGGGGAAAAGAAAGATGCCACTCTAAATGGTAAAAAAAAAAACACGGGAAAAATGAGAGAGAGCGCACTAATTGGGAGCACTAGCATTAAGAGGTAAATAAGCCTCAATTTCCTACGCGCACACAGCAGGGCCACCCCGAGCTGGCCCAGGGGCGGATGCGGGTGGATCGAAGCGGGAGATCTCTAAATCCGGGCGAAATGGGGGGCGGCCGGCGGCGAGGGGGACTCGTCGGCGGCGGGGAGAAGGCGGAGGCGGCAGAGTGGGCAGGTGGCGTGGTCGTAGTCGAGCCACTTCTCGAGGCAGGCGCGGTGGAAGAGGTGGCCGCAGGGTAGGCGGTTCACCACCGACTCGGGCTCGAACCGCGCCAGGCAGACACGGCAGTCCGGCGACGACGGCGCGCCTCCTCCCCGCCGCC
>KE372822.1:141379-169816 GCA_000418225.1 Zizania latifolia | reverse complement strand
AAGGAGCACCAAAAATAATTAATAAGGGCCATGCCACCTCTGAACTGACCTTAGATTTATTTTTAGATTCTCCTTTGCTACTTTTAAAGCTCGCATCCTGAAATTAAGGCAAAACTTAGCAACACATTACTTGAACTGATGTCCAATATAATACAAGGCATGGATGAAGTTTGCCAACCAGCTCAGCTTCCACTTCAGCCAATTCTTCTGACTCTCTGCAGAGTAAGTAATTCAGTTACTAAAGGCATTCACAAAAAGTCCAAAAAATAGCAGGTTAAGGTTAACTGAAAGGAAAAGCAGCAGTAAGTACCCATCTTCTTTAAAGCCTTCCCACAATGACCAAATGCCGAACACAAAGAACAGCAGAGTGGTCACATGATGAGTCCATTTGCGTGATATCTGTTCAATAAAATATTATCATTTGTAACATCTTGCAAGTTAAAGAATTTGGCAGGTCATCACAAGTAAACAGCTGACAGGAACAGAGTCAGAACTAATATTCATCATCCCAAGGTAAACGAGTGTGTCACAGTTCAATGTTTGAACTACTGTACTTGTGAGTTGTGAGGACTATTGTTGCAATATTGAAATTAAAGTTCAATCAGGACAAAGATTAAAATTATACTCTCATTGTAAAATAGAATATGAACACATATAGCAACAATAGATTTTAGCAAGACAGTGGTAATTCCTCTTTTTTTCCCGAAAAATCAGATATTGGTGATTTCTCTAGATCCCTCTAAAATTTTCAAGGGTTTGTTGTGCAAATATTAACAGACATGAATCATATTCTAATCCAAGCAGCACTCAGTGAATTCAGTTGGTTAGCACAACTGCACAAGGGATATGTGCTAGCACTGCCCACGTGCAGTAGCGGAGCCACGTTATGGGAGGGGGTGCATATATGTGAATCACCCTAAGTCTAACATCTGCATCTCCTAGCCTAGAAATCGGTTCACAAAGTCTAGCAATCAGCATATGCACCTCTCTACTTTTCGCTAGCTCTGCCCCTGCCATGTGACTGGATCTGATGCTAAGTGGATACAGTCCAGATGGGGGAAACACACATTACAAGAAACATATATGCGTAAACACTAACTGAATGTGCCTAGCACATATTAAGGCAACAAAAGAAAAAAAATCTTGATATTCTAATTGTATGTTAGGTCCGGCAAGTTCTTACAGTGACTTACCAGATTTGGCGCAACCCAACCAAGTGAAACTGATAGAGCTGTCATCACCTAATATTTTTTAATTCAATACAGATAAGCACAAAAAATATATATGGCCCTAGGTTGCTGAATGCGAAATTTGAAAATACTCACTATCAATGCGGTGAGACAGCCAGCAAGGACGAGCTTCCGGGGATGGCGCATGGCCAGAATCTTATAAAGGTAAATGCAAAAAAGATAAGTAAAACAGTGCTCAAATGATAACCGTCCAAACAAAAACAGATCAAAAGAACTTTTCATAGTGGAGTGTATCACTAGAAAGGAATATGTTCATCTTGCTACGCCAGAGGCTGTAAAATCCACAGCCCCTGAAGAGGTAACACTCCAGCTATGGTGCTTCTAAAGTTACTATACTGGTGAAACAATTCAGGTGGAAGAGGACAACTGGACAAGCATCTCATTAAAACTAGTAACAGCAACTCATGTGGCATGTATGGAAATTCCGCAAGCGCAACAGTCCAAGAAAGCAATGGCTCTCTATCTCTGTACCAACATGGGTGCTGCGTAGAAGCCAGCTGGTGAGCTGAAGAGGCGAGTTTCCAGCCACAGATAAATCCATTTGAGAATGCAATTAATTCCTAGCCAATTCCCCAAATAAAGGAATGGAAGCAAAACCCAGCTCCCAATCTTCGCTAACTAGAAGATCCCATTCTCAGCTAACAACTCAGTAGCATTTTGTCCAGTAATTGACTCTACAACGCTCACCTCATCAAAGTATACAGCTACCACCAGGTCCCCTTGGCTCCAATCGAATCACCGCAACAACTGAGCATATCGCTATATTCCACAAGAAAAAAAGAGAGAGGATTGCACATCGGCATCGAGGGAGGCATATCGTCGAACACCTCGAACGCTACCGATCCGCACGTCCCCGGGACATTCACGGCAGCGAAAAGGACAGCACGAGGAGGAGGAGCACGGCAAGGTGGAAAAAAACGTCCGATCGAGGAGACGAGGCGGACAGGGAGGGGCGGACTTACCGCGGCTGCGAAGAAGGTCTTGTCACCGATCTCGGACAGCACCGTCATGGCCAGCGACTTGGTGAAGCCCTGCAGCGGCAGACAGACACGAGCCGGAAATTAGGAGAGAATGAAACCCGTCGCATCCGCTGCGCAGCAACACTTGGCAACCAGGGAGACACGGAGAGAGGAGGAGGAGGCGGGGAGCGGGAGCTGACCCCGAGCAGAGACGGCGCCATGGCGGAGGCGGGAGGCGGGAGGCGGACGTTCCGATCTCGGCCGCTCGGCGGCGGCGGGGGGAGGCGCGGCGTGAGGTAGGGAGGCGTGGGGGAGGCAGCAGGTAGTTCTGCTCCTGGCAGAGCAGTAATAAAGAGAGCGGGCGGGCGCCGCGGCACGCGGCGAAGGGGGGCGCGGAGCCGTCAGATTCGAGACGGGCGGAGCAGATGGGCCCGCAAGGTGAACCGGATGTCCCCGAGTTCGTTGGGGGATGGGTGGCGTGGCGGCCTGGCGGGCGCGAGCTTTACCGCGGCTTTGCTCCTCGGGTTTTTATTAAATCTGGTGGCCTACGGTTCGAGAAAAGATATGTCGCAATTAAAAATAATTCAATTGTTATTAACTAATTATTTAAAATTTACTAAAAATATATACAGTTTTATAGCAATAAAGAGTCAAAATGGTTCTCAAGCCCCAACCGCCTCATTGTCTCGGCACTGTTTGGTGAATCAGAATAAATTTGATCATATAACTCTAAACTAGTTGCAGAGATTGTCACTTTTATAAAAAATGTCACTTCAAATATGTTTAATATAAAATACCAAAAAGGATCTCTCTAATCTCTCTGGCTATCGTCCAGAGTGTGAAAATCAAGTTTTAGTTAATAACAGCAAGAAAAACTTTTTCCTGAATGATGTGAGAGAATCTATGCATAAATTGTAAAAAGGTGGTGTTAGCGACGGCAACAGAAACATTTCTTGATAGGAAAGATTCCTCATCCTGTTCTCCACTAGCAAAAATTTCATATGCCTCTCAAATTTATCTGATTCTCATCTTTATTTTTAGCTTTAAGAATAATTTTTTCTATCCCCCACTAGTTAGAGTCGGATTAACGAATTTACATCCGTTACTAATGATCCTATCTGAAACAGTAAGATAAAGTGGTGTGAAATAAAGCGAAGATCGCTGCGCGAAACTTCTAGAGGGAGAGAACTGGTGAAGGTGAGATTGAGGGCTCGATGCCGCGGTTAGCAGATAGGTACAAGTATTAGCTGTCTAATCTAAGATCTAACAATTTAGAAAAAATAAAAATATCTTTACTTTTAATATCAGTATAAATATCATAAAGAAGACCAAGAGTAATTGAATTATAACACAAATTACATAAATTAGAAGGATCAGACCTAAGCGACATCTATCTAAACAAGCCCAACAGTTGAACATGCCCACACCACCAGATCATCTGGACACAAAATTCTATCCATTTAATGAGCAACAGAGCGAGCTTAGCCACGCACAGTTAAAAAATCGATATGCACATTGCAAGTCAACTAGCGCTTTCAATAATTTATCACTGTCCAGCTCGCGCCCAAAAAAAAAAAATTTTTGGTGCACGGTTTTATGTAACGTGTCCATCGTTTCATTTTCTGTTGTTCCCAAAGCTATCTATGTTCCCTATAAAGTTGCAGATATATGCAGAATATGATATCAAAGAAGCATCCAGAAATCAAATCACATATTGCCCAACTGAACCCATCAGTTCACTGGATGGCTGGTATTCAAGGTCATCACAATTGAATCTGATTCCTCTGGTACAAGATCATCAAATCTTCTTTTACTTCTAAAAAAATATAAATATTGTCTTAGTCTTGTCCATGAAACAACCTGACATGATTTTGTCAACAAAAAAAAAAAAACTCTGCTTAGCACATCAGTGCCATGACAAACACGTCATGGATATCACGTCTTGTCGCATCTAAAAAACATATCTTGTCTTGACAAAATGCTGGTGTTCAGGTTACAGCTCCGGTGATGCAATTCATCTGCAGATAATTAACTCGTTGTCTAATGGTTATCTGTTCGTGAATCGATGCCAATAGTTGACACAGCAGCGTGACAAAAACAAAGGCAGTTTTCAATTAGTGAAATGGACAGCAAGTCGAGGTCGAGGACTTTGATACTACCTCGCACAAAGTCAAACTAAGATTTGCACAAGAACAAAACTGTAGGTACAAATACAATAAGGACGTATTAAATTAGAAACACTATTTGACGTATTAAAAAAATCAAAGATAAGTTAGGTAACATAATTGTTATTTTAGAGCTGTTGTTTTAATATTATTTTAGGGTGTGATTGTACAATTATGGAGGGATGATTCATTGCTTCCATCTCATTGTTTTTTGTGATTTTTCTTGCGCTAGTTGCGTGTAGCTGGAATGCAATACATGTTAATGTCAAAGTGTCAATGATGCCAACCGGTAGGGCAGATTGATTTATATTTATAGGACCAGACACTCATCAGTGACAAATAATAATAGATATTAGTAATGGACATAAAATATGTCACTCTTATCGCTATCGCATTGGTAAAGCCCGGCGTCACTCTTATCGCTATCATGTCGGTAAAACCCGATCACTAGTGATGGATATTCACACGACATTAATAGTCAAGAGAAAATTTTGTATATACTACTAAAAGTTTACCGGTTCTTATATATGTCATTAAAAATTTGATGTTTTTGTATATGTCATCACTTCAGTTTTTGTGTCTGTATATGTCACTGTCGTCAGTTTTAACGTTAGTCAACGTTAATTTTTTTGTCTAAATGGCAAAACTGCCCTTAGCTCACAACTGTCTAAATGGGTTGGAGAGCGGCGAGGAGCGGGTCAGGGTTCGGTAGCGGCGGTGACGAAAGCGTGATTCCCTGCGTATCCCTTGGCCATCCCTGATTCTCTGCGTTGTGAGCTGAGGATAATTTTGTTATTTA
The DNA here is from genome assembly GCA_000418225.1 of Zizania latifolia. Lineage (NCBI taxonomy): Eukaryota > Viridiplantae > Streptophyta > Magnoliopsida > Poales > Poaceae > Zizania > Zizania latifolia. Next base: position 164,643 of record KE372822.1, on the reverse strand, counting down.
GAAAAAAACTAACGTTGAAACTGACGGTAATGACATATACAGACACAAAAAACTGAAACAGTGGTATATACAGAAACAATAAATTTTTAGTGACATATACGAAAACCGATGAACTTTCAGTGACATATATAGAATTATCTCAATAGTGAACTATCAGTGATAGACGTATATCTACGCTCTCGCTGTTGGTTGACTATTAGTAACGTTCATGTTTGAACACCCGTTACTAACTGTTGACTAGTACTACTGACCTGCCAAAACTAACATTAAGGATCTTTCGGCTCGTGAACCGCAGGAGCGTGCTGGCAAAACACGCCGAAGATTGCTAATCCGGTGGGTCATTGTTGTGTGCACCCACACGATGAGTTAATACCATCCAAAAATCGTTCTCCATGAAAAAAAATTTGTGCCCAAGTGCTTTGTTTCGTGTTGGCAGGCGACTCCGGAAGCAGAGACCCCCATGCCTGAGGCCTGTCCACTGTAGTCTCTCATGTTCTTGGGCCGCAGACACCAACAGGAGTACATTCCTAAAACATTAAAGAATTTTTTTGTTTGCTACCAAGTATCAATCAACGAACAGTCATGTTCCAGCCCTGCAGAAAGAACTTGAACACTGCACTTTATGCTAGCTCCCTGATTGGAGTTGGAATAGCTTCTAGTTTGTATCATACTTGGAGAGGACACATGAGGGAATATATGAGGTGGGCAGACTATACAATGATTGCCACTACAACACTTGTAAGTGAGGTATTCTCGTAAGATAATTGTTAAACTTAAGATAATTGCAATGTGACACACGATAACCTAGACCGTGTATGGTGTATGCGTATTTGATACTCCATTATTTCGCAGCACAATTAGTTGCATATAATTACACCTTGCTTCATAGATTGCAGCTGTCTTTGTGTTACATTATGACTGCACCCTGGATGATTCATGCAAAGTTTTTTTTTCTGATCTTCCGGAGGTTTTGACATGGCGTGTTTCATGTAGTGTGTAACAAGAGCGCTTCGAAATGAGCATCCAAAATTACTGATGGCAGCAACCACATCGCTCCTGCTTTTCCAGCCATTGCTGATTTCCGACGTCCACACAGGGATAATGGAGGCAAATACTTCAGAGCTCATAACGTGCATGCCGTTTTCTGACTGCAGCAAACCGTTTCTGAGATTTTCTCATTCATGCCGCACCCATATGTTTTTCTGTCCCATCAAATCCACAAACAACTGTAACTTTTTTCTCTTCTTCGTTAATCATCAACCTAATGCTTTTCTTCGAGAAGAAAGCCATATGATCCGGTTTTGTTTAAAAGCCATGTGACAGACACAAGGACTTTCTAATAGGTCATCTATCCTAGTATTGCTCTCGTCCCAGTACGTTCAACTGAAATTCTAATAAGATCCGATGCCCTAGGTGCTCTCATCCGTTTCCACACCTGCCGACACTTATTGAACTGGAGAGCATCAGAACAATGTTCATAACTAGTTGTAAACTTGTTTGAGTAGATTAAAATTCTAAATATCTGATTATCTAGTTGTTAAAAATCTCGAGAAGCTAGATTTTTTAGCTTTTAAATACTATCTAATTTTTAAATTCTACAGCTATTAAATATTGTAGTATAATGTAAAAAATCTAAACTATTTAAGGAAATATAGATTAAATATAGATTCTAGAATTAAATGTAGTTTACAGAATCTCTCCGAACAGGGTCGTATACTGTATTTTCTGTACGCGGTAGTATATTGTGCTGTTGTACGCTGACATGGCGTGTCGCCCGGAATACGCTTCCAGCTGGAGCACACGCGGCCCAGGCATCGCGCCTAACGCCACGTCCGCTGCCACCCAAGCGCACGCAAAAACTCTTCACAATCCCCGCGCACACCGCCGCGCTTCCCCGCCGCGGATATCTCCGCCGCTCCGCTCCGTTCCTCTCGCCGCCTCGTTGCCTCCCCTCTCCGCTGCCACGCCCCGGCCCGCTGCCGCGGCGGCGGATCGCTTTCACGCCCCAGTCCGTTCCCCGCCGCGGATATCTCCGCGCTGCCTGGTCTCGCCGTCAGCCAGGACGGCCGCCCACTGGGCGCGCATTGAGGGGGACCACCACACTGGCGCGGTGCTCGCTGTCGAGGAGGTGGATGAACCCCAAAGATGGGAAGCGTGAGGCGTGGGCGCGTGGCTTCTCCATGATGCTCCACGCGAAGGGGGACCTGTGGATGGTACTACCACTCGTTCGACGAAATGTCTCCGGGGCAGGCGATTGGGACGGGTTGGCGAGGTCAAGGGGCGGCATCCGATGGAAGAAGGAAGGCAAGGTGCTCGAGGGGGGTAAGGCTAGGTCGTTTGACGAAGCCGGCGTGCGGCAGGGGCATGTTGTCCGTGACCGTGCAGCCGGGCGTTGTGTCAAGGTGTATGAGGGTGTGGATGCCGGTGGACGGGTGAGGATTGGAATGGCTGTGTCAAATGACGGGCTGAAGGGGTGGAGGCGATCCAGTCAATTGCCAGTTCTGCGCATGTCAGATGGGGATGAAAGGTGGGATGCCAGTGACGTTGGCTTGCCGTGCTTTTTGCAAATGGATGGAGCGTATGAATGGAGGCTGTATTACATGGGTGTTGGGAGGGGTGACGAGTCTGCGATTGGGATGGCGTATTCAGAGGGGTCAGGGTCTTCAACAATTCGAGAAGTGTGATGCTGTCCTCATGTAAGGTGAGGTCTTCAGAAATTTGAGAAGTTTGGACTTTGGACTTTGGAGTAATGTAATTGTGGAACTTCCCATGAATTTTCTGATAATGTTCATCATGAAATTTTTCCATGTTAAATTATTTTCAAACTTACTGAATGATCCTGCTTTATGCAGCAACTCTGTTATTAGTGTGATGTTAAATTAATTTTAACCTATCGATCGATCTTGCTTTTCTGCAACTCTGCTAATAATGTTTGTTCTTGATTTTTCTAATGTTTCTATTACTTATATGCTAGCTCCAGCCAGGATACCAGTTTGTCGGAGACTTGGAGCAGAATGTACTCTAGAGCATTTCCAGCGCACACAAACTTGTTAAATTTCGAGCAAAGTTTCTAAATAATGTATCCATCACTCCACAAATTATTCAAATGAATACATGAAAGGAAAACATAAAAGAAAAAATTCAATGAAATTTCCATTATATTCAGGCTCTTTTTCCAATTTCCATAAATATTTTTCCTCGACTCCTCAATGTTGTAGGTCAAATTTAGATTCAGAAACTTTTGGAGTGATGGAGGATATCGTTGCCTACAACTACAAATCTTTTTGGCAATTTTCACAACTTGAAAGGCATTTTATGGGTTGGGACTTGGGAGTACCTCAGAAGATTAGGTGCTCCTGGAGCACATGAAATGTTCTCGAATGTACTCAACATGAAAGTAAATAAGTAATAAATTATTGTTCTGTCTTCCTAAATGATAATATATCCTGAAAACATGCACATGATAATATGATATTAGCATTGGCTATAATACCTCATAATAAAGTCTAACAAAGTAATCAGGAAATTAATTAACATGAGTTAAGTGCAGAAATTGGAATAATTCTATAGTTTTCTATCCCACTGTAATAATTATTTACCAAGTACATTTTTATGTTCTGCTGTAGTGCTCCTTTTTAAAACTATTCCATGTCTCTGTGACGACAAAATTATAAGCTATGGCTAGAAATGGATAAGCATCATATCAGACCATTTCCATCGGACAAGACCAGATGGTTTATTAACACTAAAAAAGAATGCAGAAATGGATGTAATGTTAGGTTCATGGACTAAACTTGTATTTGAATAGTTCAATATCTGCATCTGCATAAAACAATCACTTTTCGACAAACCATACTTAGAGCTATATCTGATATGATGTCTACATGCATTTTTACCTATTCGATTGATCATATCTGATCTATCTGTTTGAATTCGTGTCCACACTCTGCTATGATATATGCATATGGAATCTCTACACAAACTTCTATGTGCTAACTTGCATGAATGGAAGTTCATAGTTCAGGAGCTGAGCCTCTACTTTGCGTATATCAATGTTCATTTCTGTATTTGGCATGGCTGTGTGAGTCTCTCTCTCTTCTCTCTTATTTTACTAGAATGTAAAAAATTAACTGTCAATTTCAATATTGGATTTGGACCATACCTACTTTTGAGGGAAGTTATTGCCTAGGGACATAGCATGTTAAGACATAAGACCACAATCAAATGTGAGTTATCAGTATTAAAGTCAAGCTTGTTATTATATGCTAACTATTTGGTTCTCGGTGGCAGTGGTGGAGCCAAGAAATTTTTCAAGCCCGGACAAATCTAACTACATTTAGTGTTTGATATAAAAATTCTACTTTTAATCTCTAAAATAATACTAAAATTCTATAGCGCATTCGCTGACGAGCCCGGGCGGCTGCCCGGGGTGGCCGGGAGGTGGCTCCGCCACTGCTCAGTGGTGCCATGTGCACATTGCACTATTGCAGTGTTTTCTGGAAATGCATAAGGAAACAAGGGTAAAATGCAAAAATGCTTACCCATAAGATAAATTAGCTAAACAACGCACACAGCTGTACTCATTCCAGCCTCCCTTGGTAGCACACTGCTGATTGCTGAAGGTGCACATTATTAGCTGGTGAGGTCCTGAGGATAACCTTCTTGATGTAAACTGTAGCTGTTTTGAGATGTGAATCTTGGACTGAAAATATTATAAGTGTGTGCATTCCTTTTTTCAGCTGCCGTTGGCCATTTTATCGTGATGACATGATGTCAATGACTCAATGCTAGATTGCCGAAATGATGGAATGCATTTTTCAATTTGCCCATATGAACATAATTTACATGCCTTTCCTTTTTTACTACATAGTTTGTTAGTTCTTTTGCACAACAAGCTTCAAAACAATAGCTGGTGTTTTTTTTATTGTTGGTGAGTTCACATCCTCTTGGGGTTATATGCAGTAAGTTCCTGTCGGTGTTGTTAGTACCATGACTACCATCTAATATGGGTTGTTGGTTCAACCAAAGTAAAGGCTGTCAGAGCCTATGGAATTAGCGTGATACACTAACACATGCTACTCATCATCTTTTTTTTTTCAGTCTTCAATCCCAAGGAAGTTAGAGTAGATTAGAGTTGAAACTCAAACTTTGGTTTTATCTCAATTTGAGTGGCTAGGTTTTTCATTGGTTCGCCAAGTCTATCACAACTTTTTAGGGAAAAGGGAGTCTCTCTCCTCCTTTACCGGGGCTTAGGACCTGCTATGTTGAGACAACATAGGCGAAGTTTAACACATGCTACTCATGATGTTAATATTTATTTTTATCTGAATATAATAGTTACAGCATTTGCACCTTTTACACGGGCATGGCCTATACAATATCTTGTTAGTAATGTAACTATGTAAGTTTTTCTTCGTCCTGATACACGCATCATATTTTCAATGGCCATCATAGTTTTCTTTTCAAGGAGGCAACAAAGGTGTTGAACAAAGAGGTACAATCTTAATCGGTACAAGAGGTTGATCTGTTTTGAAAAGCCATGTGCAGAGAGAAGAACATGTACCATTGCCTTAAATAATGCAATGCTGCATAGTTATTTCAGTGGGGCCATGGTTGTCCTTACTTCCTTGTGAGGTAAGTGTTTATCCCTGAACTTTCTTGTATTATATGAGCATCTGTCTTTAGGATGAAAATGCATTTCTATTATTCACCTCTCAAGAGTAATAGTATGGCTGTTCTTTTCTAATCTTGTATTTGTTCATTATACCATTTCTCGGACATTTTGAGTATTTTTCTTGTTTTATCCACTTTATTCTGCACTTTTCACTACAGATTTTTGTGCCCCTCTACAAAAATGCACCTATAAGTTCCATAGCCACCTTTGTATGGCTTGAGTATTTTGATTAATGCATTTGAAATATGATAGCCCCCGTGAGCCTTGTTACTGCTACTTTGGATAATTGTTCACCTTGTTTACATCTGTCATGTTTCCAGTAACTGTTCGCTGGTAATGATATGTTGTTGAGATGAGAAACTACTAGAAATCTAGTATTCTTTTCAATAGTTGGGGTTTTAGGCCCTCCAACTCACTTTTCTTGTGAACTTTGATTCAGTTTATTCATTTCTTGTATCTTATGAGGAATGGAAGACTAAAAAGGGACTCTTTTACTGGACCAACTGAAATTTCAGTTTTGGAGCAATGCAATTTTCAACCTTGATTTCATAACAATGATACTACAAAGGCCCCCAGAAGGGTTAAAACTTAACCTTACAGTACTGGTTAGTCATTCTGGTTTCATTTCCAAAGATGGGGAGACGAGACAACTTGGGTGTTGAACTAACAACTGTAAAGTCCTTGGGTCATTAATTGTAGTGTCCCTGCTATGGTCCTGGAGGGTGGAGACTGACATACAGTACAGTAATTTCCAGTCCTACACCAATAAAAAGGCACTGACAAATTGCAATCTGGTTTATTTACTACAATCTCTACAGGCCCATAGTACCTAATATTTCACTATGCATGGAGGAGAAAACTGCAAACTGTTGAAGCAGTTGTAGTGTTGAATTTTTGTGCTCTTTCTGTTTTCTTTTTTGACATTGGATGATGTGATGGATTTGTGGAGAAGGCCTTTGTTAAAAAGTAGAGAGGACTCTGCTCTAGAGCAATGGTGGTGACTGGGATGGCTTCTCCGAATTCACCATACTGAAAATGCCATTCCAATAGTTCTTGCTCTCTTCATCTCCTGACACCTGGCTACTTTGCTCAGCTTGCCCATTGCTGGACTCACCCCAGCATTCTGATGTATCATGCACATTGGATCCATCAAACAGCATGCCTGTGAAGCCAGCTCCGATACTGGTTGTCCCTGGGAACCATGACTCTCCACAGCCAATGAAGTGTTCTGTCTCCTCGCTGCCCAGTCCCTGCAGTTGCTGCTTGCTCATGAACTTCCACTCACTTTCTTCACCCTCCAGTTCATCACTTCTCTGCTGCCACATCGCTGAATTGCTTTCAGATAATTCTAGGCCAGTGTTCCTTGAGAATGGCAGCATGCCAGCGTTACTCCCTGGGAACATCAGTGTGGAGGTGGGTGACTCCAGGTCTATCTTTGCACCCTGCCATGCATGCAACATGTGGAAGCATGGAGAAGAAGTTGATGCAGGTGGGTTTGTTGGCTGTGCATGGAGTTTGCTTGGTGTAGAAGCTGCTGTGCGCATCTTGGATTCTCGAGCAAGCCGTGCCTCAGCCTCGAGGCGAGCACTCTCCCACTGAGCCATGTGGCTGAGACTGGCTGTGACTTTGGCTGATTTGTCTCCTGCTGCGCTGTTGAGAGTGCCGTTGATGGCTTTGTGGGTGACAGGGTCGATTCCCATCTTGGCCAGCCTCTTCTTGAGGTGGGTGTTCCAGTAGTTCTTGATCTCATTGTCTGTTCGCTTCGGTAGATGCGTTGCAATGGCAGACCACCTGAACAGTCCCAGGAAAAGAGCTTGTGAGATGAACATATAGGGATCTTTTTTCTTTTGCTTGCATCAATCTTGTTGGACAGCAGGATACATGGAACTAGGAATGCATTGTTAGGCTTCAGGAATTAAAACAGTTCTGAATGCACACAAACAGAGGGGAGGAGAGATGAAGGGACATAGCAAGAGTGCAAATTCAATTATGGGCATATTTTCCATCCTTTATTTTTGCTTGCAGATGTGATGGGAATTTGGAATGGATACATATGCTTTGTTACTAACTGTCAGACAACAGTCTGACAAGACCTGACACTGCACTTTATCTTAGCCAGGGAACAAAGAAGTCAGGATATATCAATTGCATCGCAACAAAAGGATCATTACTACTATGAAGGATGTTTTCATTGCTTAATGAAATATTCCATTGTCTAAACGGCTTGAGAGCGAAAAATCTGGAGTAAACTACTTCACTATGACTTACCTGTTTCCAAGAAGAGCGTGAAGCTGGATGATGGTCTGCTCCTCCTGTAAGCTGAACTTGCCCCTCTTGATGTCTGGTCTCAGGTAGTTTGTCCATCGCAATCTGCAACTCTTGCCGCACCTCTGTAATCCTGCAATACGTTGATAGAATTCTTACTAGACATCATAGCTTTTTACCGCCATTCCTTTGCAAGAGGATGAAATTCAGGTTTGTCCAAACTCACCAGCCTTTGAAGGCAATGCTCGCCAGCTTCCATGTCCATTCTCCTCAATGTAAGCGAGCAGCTTCTCGTCCTCCTCCGGCGTCCATGGACCTTTCTTTAGGCCAATCTTCTCACAGCATGGTGACCTCCCCATTGGAGTAGTGCAATGTGCTATCTAGCAGAAGCCTAGAGCTGGCAGCTGGGTGAGGAGGAGAATGATAAATAGAGCTGGAGGACAAGACAAGTTGAAGCTATATATCATTAACATGACATGAAGGTATGAACACTACATTTTCCATGCCTAATCATGACATAAATGCCCTTGTGATGGCTTTGTTTGGTGTAACTGTGTAGGTTATTCTGTATAAGTAGATGTACAGCTCCACGGTGATCAACCAGATGTAAGAATAACGTAACAAACAAATGACTTCAGTTGGGTGTGAGTTTAACACTTGGTCCAATTGACTATGGCCCATGAAATAAAAACTGCAATAACTCCAAGGTGATCAGACCCCAACCAAGACACCAAATCCAGGTTGGTGATGGGGTAAACAAAGTAATGATCTCTCCTTTTTTTTTGTCCTGGGGGTGTTATGGTTCATGATCCTGTTTTGTTTACTAGGAGGAAAATCATCTTACAGTCATTTGGACTCAGGTTTGGAAATTTCTAGTAAATATAGGGGACATTATGTGCTAATTTATGTTTTGTAGGTCATTAGTCTGGTACACTGGAGAGGTTTGGCAATTTTTGTTGTGTTGTTTTAGCAGTCCAGAACAAGTGATGTGACAGTTGATATGTAATGGCTTAAATGCTTGGAAAGTATTTAATTAGGTCAGAATCTCTGGTGAACTGTTACAAATGTAGTGCTGGTTGCTTTTAGCAAACACTATTAGTTCTGGTTCAGCTCTACACCAGGTGCATGTTGTTCTTAGTAATGCCTCTAATGCTTATACGAATTATGGTTGCCATTTTGGTTTTAGGTTCAACTAAAAGGACTAGATAGTTGAACGATAAGTCAGGAAAACTTGTGAATGGTGAAGGCCTTGTAGGATACCAACTACCAAGTCAATGCTTCAGTGAGATGTAGGAGGTGTCAGGTCATTGAAGTTTTGCTTTTCAAAAGGCAGAACGAAAAATGAATAGGATTGCAGCCTTTTACTGTGAACAGTGTTACCGTTTGCAGATATTGCTCAGCTGACTAGCTGAGTTGTGAATTGCATAAATATACGAATACGATGCAGTGATTAAAGCTAGAATTGATGTTGTAAAGAAATATAGCGGTTATGTGCATCAAAGTACCGCAGCATTGAAATATCATGTCATATAATTTCATTTTTCTCCTGACCTTTTTCACTTCCACAGGTCTGTACATGTGTGCTGTTTCTCAGTAACAGATGTTTACTGAAAAATTAACTCCATTGCTAGTTTTTGTATTATAGTATCAAACATCACATAGTCCAAAGAAGTGTAAAATTTAAGAAAGTGAAATCATGTAACAACTAACACGTAGTAAAAATCTCATCTGTACTTTAATGTTTATTTTTTTCGTTTTATTGTAGTTCATTCCATTTTTTAACCACTCTATAATCAACCAGTTTGATATAGTAAAATTTGAGAGGCTTATGCACCAGTAAAATGTAGAAATGCTATTATACTACTCCCTCCATTCTTTTTTAAATGACACCATTGACTTTTATCAAAACATTTGACCATTCGTCTTATTCAAAAATCTTGCGCAAATATATAAAAATATAAGCTATGTTTGAAGTACCTTTAATAATAAAACAAATTATAACAAAATAAATGATTTTTCAAAAAGATTTTTGAATAAGACGAATGGTCAAATGTTATGATAAAAATTAACGGCGTCATTTAAAAAAGAATGGAGGGAGTACAATAATCAAAACAGTTTTATGGACTAATGTGGTCTAGCTATATTTGGTTTGTAAAGAACAATGGTTTGCTAAAAAGTGCGTATACTTGATTTTTGTAGCAGTACAGGTTATGGGCAATATTGTTGTAGTCTCTTGTCAATTTTTAATTGCACTGAGGTTCATTGTATATACTATTATTTAAAATATATTACAAATGTTGAGGCATTTTTACTGGTAAAAATGTATGGGGTATTGGGGTGATAAGAAGAAAGATCCTGTTATGTTCTCTCCAGAGAAGGTTCCTGTGGGATCAATGGTTCCTAGATATACAACTGAAGGAGAGAGAAGAACAAAAAAATATCATCAGTTGCATAAAAGAAAGAGAGATGTAGCTAATCTTTTTATTGTTCTTATGTTCCATTTAATAAGATAAAACTACTATGCTCCATCTCTGTAGGTCATCTCATTTCTCGCTGGAGTTGCAACATTTTTTTTTTTTTTGAAACAAGGGCAGGATCCTGTTAGGCAGCCTGCTTCCTAACAGAGTGAAGAAGAAAACAAGCACCAACCAAGCCAGAGAGACACCTCAAAAGTCAAAAACAGGTTCATGTTACAAATCATTTTTAGCTGGCCTCTTTTCTAGTTCTTCGATCAGAGTATCTTCCAGCAGAAAGCACAAGACTTTCTGATATCACGGCACTAGCAGGAAGCCAGGAATGTGGTGTGGTGAAAGTGAAACAAGTGCCAGAGATCTCTACACTGGCAGCTACAGCGATGTACTCATAAGTTGATATTTCCTCAGTGCCTTACTGTGAGGATGCACCACCTCTTAATGGCACCAGATGGATGGTCTCCTCTGACTACCTTTCCTCGTGGTGCGTCTTGTTCAGCTCAGTATCATACAAGGGCAACACTTTAAAAGCACACATGTAACTCAAAGCTTTGTATCATAACTTGCAAGTGGTCCAAACTACAAAAGCTGTTAGCGCCCCACTGATGCACTGAAGTCTGTCATAATGCTTCAACTATTGGTTAGCTGCATCTTCCATGTAAACAGGCAAGCCTTGACTACTGTGCATAGGTATAACCTTTTGACATCTTGGAATTATTTTTCTGATGGTCAGAGTTAACCATTTGCTTTGCTGTGTATGCAACTCATATGCTGTAACCTGACTGCTCTGGGAATTCAGAGCAGGCAAGCTCGCTTGAAATTTGTACATATGGAGAGAAGTAAAAAGCCTGCGATGCAGTGGTGTCAATTTTTTGCGCTGTACTGTGGTCAGGTGCAACCAATCTGGACCTGATTGGAATGCTGGATGCTGATGTTATGTCCAATAACCATTTGGTTTGACGAGTCAAGCAACGTCGGCATGAAGATTAGTCCCATCATTGCCAAATTTTGAAACGCTGTCAGCAACAGGAGATTTACGGATCATCATTAATATAAGCACTTGTACGCACTATATGGTTATTAACTGCTGGTCTTTTCCCCCATGACAGACAAAATGCTAGGTAGCAGAAAGCAGAGGACAGAGGTGGTTCTTTCGTGCAAGCATCTGAGGTAGTAGCCTCCTGTGCTTGCACCTGTACTAGTGCTGTAATGAAATGTTCTGATGTATGTTCTTTTTCTCTTAACCCAGACTATAAACATGATTACGTGAAGCACAACAGGAAGCTGGCATCAATATTTTTCTGCGATTTTTATGTCAGGAGATAAAGACATAACACAAGAAAGACAGAATTGTTACCTTGCAGAAGGGCAGGTGTTTTATTTCCCTCTGTTGATAAAAACATTCTGTAGACATGTTGGTAAAAACATTCTAATTCATTATTGTGCAGATCCACAGGAGGATGAACTGGAGAATAGTTAGAGGTATGTAATATTGGTTTTATTATGCCTTTGATGAGGGATGTCACCAGATGACTTCTTTTATTCTATGAACTAGCAATCCTTTGGTAAAGCAGTGCTAATACTAAACTGAATACATGTTACAGCACCTTCAAATCACTTTTTCTTGGGTGTTCAAATCAAATCAATCAATCAATCAATCATGACCCAATATATATTTTTGTTGCGACTGGGCATGTCTAACTTGACTTCAGTGCCCTCGGGCCTCGGTCTCAAGTAAAAATTGACCTATCTGTTGATTTGGATTTTGGGGGGAAATGTGTGCTCTGCTTCTTCACAGCAGGAACACCTGTACCTATATATATTACTGCAGTTTACATAAAAGTCCCTAGCATTGTTACATATTACACCAACACTCCCTCTCAAGATGGACAAAATATATCAATCATGCCCATCTTGTTACATATGGATTTGCTATCACTAGGACCTAATCCTTTTAGACAATCAGATAGCTGTTCACATGATTTAATATACTCAAGCCTAAGAACTCTACTATCAATCTTCTCCTTGATGAAGAATCTATCAATCTCGATATGTTTAGTGCGATCATGTTGAACATGATTGTTAGCAATGTTAATGGCTAACTTGTTATCACAATGCAGTGCTACAGTATCATTTCTTAACATCTTAAGTTCAGATAAGGTTCTTTATCCACAACATCTCACTCAAACTTAAAGCCATGGCTCTGTACTCAGTCTCTGCAGTTGATTGAGCTACAACTGCTTGCTTCTTACTTCTCCAAGAGACAAGATTACCTCCAACAAACACACAATACCCTGATGTAGACCTTCTATCATCCACACTGCTTGCCCAGTCAGCACCACAATACCCTTCTATGTTTAAATGTCTATTCTTTCTGAACCACAAGCCCTTTCCAGGAGTATCTTAAAATCTTATAAACGACATCCAAGTGACCTGCTCTGGGATCATGCATATACCTACTAACCACACTCACTGTATATGAGATGTCGGATCTAGTATGACACAAATAAATTAAACATCTGACTAGCCTTTGATAGGCCTCCTTGTCTACAGGATCATCTGATTGGGCACACAATTGATGATTCTTATCAATAGGTGTAGCACTTGGGCGACACTCAAGCAATCCTGTTTTTGTCAACAATCAAGGACATACTTCCTTTGAGATAGAACTATTTCCTTTAATGATATCGCAATCTCAATTCCAAGGAAATATCGAAGAGGTCCAAGATCTTTCACTTCAAAGGTCTTACTCAATCTTTCCTTCAAGAATTTGATCTCCTCTACATCATTTCCAGTGATTACTATATTATCAACATATACAGCTAAGATGGCAATGCCATATTGCAAAAGACTGTATGATCTCCATTACACTGAGAATATCCCATATTGTAAACTGCCCGCTTGAACCTATCAAACCATGCACGTGGAGATTGTTTCAACCCATACAAAGACTTTTTGAGTTTACATACCTTTCCAACCGTTAGACTATTGCCAAATCCAGGAGGCATTTTCATATAGACCTTCTCCTATATATCACCATGAAGGAATGTATTTTTCACATCTAGTTGATAAAGAGGCCATCCAAAATTAACAGCACAAGATACCAAAGTTCTCACTGTACTCATCTTTGCCACAGAAGCAAACGTTTCATCATAGTCAATTCCATATATTTGACTGTAACCTTTTGCAACTAATATAGCCTTGTACCTTTCCACCTTCCCTTCGGAAGTCTGTTTTATTGTAAAGACACATTTACATCCCATTGCTCTTTTTTCTGGTGGAAGTTTCACAAGTTCCCATGTCTTGTTTTTCTCGAGGGCATGCAGCTCTTCTTTCATAGCATTTTTTCACTTTGGATCTTGCTTTGCATACCTCCAGTCCTTTGGAATTGACACTGTCTGTAATGATGCAATAAATATTTTGTATGATGATGAAATATGAGAATATAAAATATAGTTTGCAATATCATGCCTAGAACTAAGATTTTTAAAACCAAGGCATATAGGTGGTCTCCCGGCATTGAGCCTAGTCTCCCTACGCTGTGCAAGAGGTAATTCTACATGTTCAAGGGTAGGGGAAATATTACCAGTTGTCTCAGGGATCAACGGGATAGAAGGAGAAGGCCTTGGTGAGGAGTCTGGGACTGGATGCTCAGGCTATTGTGGCTTTTCAACTTGTTTCACCAATTTCTGACATTGCTCCTCCTTATTCCTATTTCTTCTTCGATAAACTATCACTTCTCCTTATTGTACTCCTTTCACTTGCTTCATGGGACATGGAACAGCCCTAACAACTACTTCATCATGCTCATCATCCTTATTTGTCTCATGAACAATGTCACTTGTCTCAGTCTCATTAACCTCACCAGCACAACATGAAACAGTTCCAATAACCACCATTTGTTCCTTTTCACCCCCCTTCTCCTTATGGACATCAACTTGAACTATCTCCCCCTCTCGACTATCAATCTCAATGACAGTCGAGAATTCATCTAAAAACTTATCAAGATCTCCTCGACATGTATAGTAGGATTCTGACTCTCGAAATGTCACATCCATACTCACAAATAGTTTTCTTCCTACAGGATCCCAACATTTATACACCTTCTGATTGGAAGCATAGCCAACAAATACACACTTCACTGCATGTGGATCCAATTTACCAACAGAAGGCCGACGGTCTCTCACAAAGCATGTACAACCAAACACTTTAGGGGGACTTTAAATTCTTGCTTGCCAAACAGAAGTTCCGCTAGTGACTACATTCTAAGTATTCTAGATGGCATGCGATTAATAAGATACGCAGTCGTCATCACTGCCTCGCTTCACAAATATTTGGGCACATTCATCTGAAACATCAACGACCGTGTTACTTCTAGTAAATGTCGGTTCTTCCTCTCAGCAACACCATTTTGGAGAGAAGTGCTTGGACAAGTGGTTTGATGAATAATTCCTTGATCTGATACATAGGATACAAAGTCATTATTAATATACTATGTCCCATTATTAATTCGAATGATTCTAACCTTTGCATTAAACCGATTAGTGATCAATTTATGGAAATCTTAAAAGCATTGAAGAACCTCATTCTTATGCTTAAGCATATAGATCCAAGTCATACGAGTATAACAATCAATAAATGTGGCGAACCACTTAAAACCACTCACAGAGGTAACTGAACATGGTCTCCAAACATCAGAATGTATTAATATAAATGGTTCATAACTACGAAGACCAATCCCAATATATGTGGATCGTGTATGTTTACCATACTCACAAGCATCACACAAAAGTTTGCCCTTATTCATTCTAACAAAGAGATCTGGATATAGCTTACTTAAACTCTCAAAAGATGGGTGTCCCAATCGACAATGAAGCAAAATAATCACCTTCTCATCACTCTCTGCCACTGCAGTTAAACACAACTCTTCATGGTTGATATACCACAACCCGTTACGCCTGACTCCAGTCCCAATCCTCCTCCCAATACCCTTCTCCTGAAATAGACAAGAGTTCTCATCAAAAACAACAATGCACTTAAATTGGTCAATAATGAAACTTACAGAGAGAAGGTTGACTGGAAAGGAAGGGACATGCAAAACTGATGATAAACTAATGGATGGTGTGCATTCTACTGAGCCTATACTATGAATGAATTGGGATGAGCCATCAGCAGTTTGAATAGTTTCAGAGCATGGAAGAGAAATGTATGATGTGAAAGTATTATGCAAGCTAATGACATGCTTCGATGCTCCTGAATCTATGATACAATCTACATAATGTTTATGTGTAGATGCAAATGTCTGTGCCTGAATACCTTCGCCTACTTGTACGTAATTGGCAAAGTTACCAAAGTGACTGGTAGTGTTGGAGCTCTCGGAAGTCTTGTTCTCAGAGATCTTGTTCTTTTGACATTCCTCCCATTGCTTAACTTGTTCACTTGTCAAGGTAATGGATATCCCATCCTCTACAGCAGCATTGGCTTGAGGACCACCTCGACCTCCATTACGGCATCCACGATCACCTCCCCTACCACCACGGTCTCCTCCAAAACCACCACGGCTTCCACCAAAGCCACCACGGTCTCCACCATGAACTACACCCCTACCACGATTGTTTCGAGGGGAAGGACAGTTGTAGTTCATATGACCTACTTGCCCACAATTGTAACATTTCTTGTCATTAGTCATGGTATATGTTGACCTTACAGGATTGATACTTTCCATTATTTTCAGCCTCATCTCCTCCTGAACCATAGCTGAGATAGCTTCTTTCATAGTAGGTAATGTGGTTTGGTGAAATAAAGATACTCTTCTATTCTCAAATTTGTTGTCCAATTCCTTCAAAAAGTGAGTAACTCTTCTGCGTTGTAACCAAGATCTTCCAATAGCTATGTCATCGGCATGTTTCAATTGTAGTGGATCATAATGATCTAAATCTGCCCACAACTATTGCAACTCACTAGCATACTCTTGAACGGTCTTGTCCTCTTGTTATAAGCTTTCTACTTTACCTTGCGCCTCTACCATCATCATAACATTGCCTTTCTCTGAATACATGTTATGCAATGCTCTCCACACTTCACTAGCACTAGCAATTGCTTCCACCATTCTAGCAATAGGTGGAGACACCGAAGTCATCAACCATGACACCACTGTGGAGTTTGTGGTGTTCCATGTCTTCCAAGTTATACTCTTCCTGTCAATAGGTTCCACACAATCTTCCTATAGAAAGTGCTCCACCCCTTTTGCCCTCAACATCAGTCGAGCTCTCCTAGATCAACTCAAATAATTATAGCTTTCCTCTAGTCTCAATTCACTTTGCATCGATTCTAACTTCAGTTCAGTTGTTCCTGCTCTATCTCTAGGACCCATCATGCCCATTTTCATTAGGTCCTCTAGCAAACCCTTTATTTCATCTTTTATAACAAGAGAAGTAATAGCTACATCTTTTCCACCCTCCATTAACCTTCTCACAGCTTCTCCTTCTTTATCTACAGCCTCACTCCCACCAATGATGCTCACAGTTTTGGCTCAGCAACAGCTTGCTTCTTTTCCTCCTTTCTTCTCTTATCTTCTCTATTTCTTTCTTCCTGCACAGCAGCACAGCAGCCTCAAGAGAAAAGGTTTTCCTCCCCATTTTTTTCTTCTCTTCTCCTCTAATTCTTCTTGCACAGCAGCCCCTTAGCCTTTCTCATACTTCTTTGCCTTCTTTCTTCTCTCCTCTCTTACTGTGTTTCAGTAGCCCCTGCAGCTAGCCTCTCTCACGAAGAGAAAAAGGCATGGGAACTCCACTCACTCACTAGATGAGGCCGTCTTTTCCTCCTCCAGCCACCTCCCACTCCCTCGTCTCCTTCCTCAGCACAGCTCGCAGGGTTGCCGGTGATCCGCCATCGTCGGGGAGGAAGAGACCGAACAGTGCAGGGTTTCATCGACTATAGAGGACAGTCGCCTAATTTGAACCGTTGGGTGGAGATCAAACGGTGCGGGAGGCTTCGCGCGTGGTAGAGCCAACTTCGTGTGTGGTAGAGTCCACTTTGTAGTAGTAAGTGGTGGGGCTTCGTATTGGTCGAGACGGGTTTTGCATCATTTAATTTATGCTGAACGACTTAAATAGACGACTGCAGAGTACAGTCAGCCTCACAAAATGAGAGGGGCTGCTTCCGCCTGCAGCGGGGTGAGGCGTAGTTGTCATCGAAGCCTACGTACAAGAGAGCACCGGAGAATTGAAGTGATATCGCTGGTAGCAGCAGCAGCTTGTTAATTGTGTACGTGTCGACGCCCCGGCCGTTTTATACTGGCGATGGCAAGGGCAGGCGGGCCCCCGTTGATTAGCAGGGCCGTGTGGTTCTTTGCACCCGGCGCAAAAAAATTAAGCCTCCAAATTTTAATTAGTATTAATTATTTACTTTAATCTTCGGTTCTCTTTGATAATTTTATTGAGAAATCTACATGACTTCTCGATTTTCTAAAGTATCTGAAACAGCTAGGTTATTTTAATAATGGTATTGTTGCATACAAAATTTTGTTAATCATTCTTGTGACTGTTATATCTTCTAAAATGAGCTTTTCTAAACTAAATTATTGAAGATCTATTTGTGTTCTACTGTTACAGAAGAAAGACTCATACTCCAAAGTCCAAACTAGGTCTTTATCTACTAGATTTGTGATTATACTGTTAGGCTTTCACAATAGTAGCTTAGAGCATCTCCGAGAGAGTTACTATTTTTGTTCTCTAAAATCTCATACAGGGAGTCCTCCTAAGAAAATTTAATCTCTAAATCTTATTACTCTCCAGCAGACTCTCAATATCATATTCCCTATATTTTACTTTTGTATCATCGACAGATGACCCTACTTATCAAATCTATTCGATTTCCTTTTATTTGTATCTCTTGTATCACCGATAAGTAGGACCATAACAGATAGGGAATGTGAGTCACCCCTTACAAGTAGAGAGGATGAAAGAAGATTTAGGAAACGCTTTATTTTGAAAAGTCTTTTAGAGTATCTGTTGGAATTAATTTTTTAATTATAATCTCTAAAATTTAGAAAAGAGAGCTCTTTAGAGCTTCTCTCGGAGACGCTCTTATATCCAATACACTAGCTTGCATCTAAGACTAGCATAGAACACTCTCAACGAAACCCCACCCAAAATTCATCAAAATTCATCTTAATTCATATACTATTTATGATTTTTTTGAATTTTTGGAAAAAAATGAATTTGAACGTAGGGTACCTAGTAACCATTGGTGGCAAAGTTGAAAACCACATTAACGGATCTAATTACTGCAATTTTAGAAATCCTTGCCGTGGCACATCTGGATTGACATATTTGATGGAAGGCGGATAGAGTTTGCTGCATAAATTAGAAAAGAATACGACTTGTTTCCTTTTATATTAACATCATAAAACCATGAAAATTACAACCTTAAAATTTTATGAAATAAATTTCCTTTTATGCGACTTGCTGCATAAGTTATCTGATTCCGATTATTCATATATATGACGTTTTCTATACTAAAATTACAGTTAAAGATGTTATATAATGAACAAATGGAGTAGCCGGAATTCTTTATTTTTACCATTACAATTTACAACCTTAAAATTTTATGAAATAGAGTATTACGCTGTACGCTATAGTATGTGAGATGCACATAAGATTTAAACAAATAACTGTAACGGTTGCGAGATTAAATTAATAATCTAATTATACATTTTTATACTATAAAATTTGATCATTTAAAAAATATTATAAATAAAACTTTAGATTCTGAAAATTAAAATTGACAAATATTTATGAATGTAGTATGTTTCTCACTATGGCCACAGATACTTTATTTTTAGCATATAAAATTTGTTATATAATTTTTTTGATTTTTAACTTATTTCCTTCGATATTAATATGATTAATATGTGTATAATTAATATGCTCCAATTAACTACTACTGATCATCTAATCAGTTTATCGAATTTAGAGTTATAATATATTTTCTGTATACTACTAATATAATATATCTAGAAATTACTAAAATATGTCTTGTCTATCATCGTTTAACTACCCCAACCCACCAAAAAATCTGCAATCTCTCCCTGGGCCTCGACTCGGCTCCAGCCTCCAGCTCCCAAACCCTAACCCTATCAGCCCCGCCCCATCGCACCCCCGACCGCGGGCGCCCGCCGGCGAGGCCAAATCGGTGCGAGCAAGGATGCCGTCGGGTTCGGCGACGCAGTTCCGGTACACGCAGACGCCGTCCAAGGTGCTGCACCTGCGGAACATGCCGTGGGAGTGCACCGAGGAGGAGCTCGTCGAGCTCTGCAAGCCCTTCGGCAGGGTCGTCAACACGATGTGCAACGTCGGCGCCAACCGCAACCAGGCCTTCGTCGAGTTCGTAAGAGCTCTCCTCCTCGTCCCGCTCCCCCGGCCCCGCCCCTCCCCGCCCTATGTCCCGTCGGGTGTTCGCTCACGGCTGCGATCTTTCCGCATGGTGGCTTTTCGCGATTTGCAGGAATTCGTGCGTGTGGGTGCGATTTAAGGTTTATGTGATCATATCCAGTGATTGGTTGGGATTTCTGTTTACTAAAAACGGGCAGCTCGATTTTGCAGTACTATGGTGTATGGAGGAAATTTTATGATTTTGTCATGTGAATTGGGCAGTAGTGATAATCTCGGTGTAGTATTTGGGATTTTTATGCATGATTCAGTGTTATTTGATCAGAATTTTGGGTTTAATTGTTGGTAGGGTATGTGCTAGCGATATCTAATTATGGTGTCTCTCTGCCAAATGAGATGCGTACAACTTTCTGTCTTGCTGGAGTCAAGTCACTCTAGTTGGTGATAGCTGCGTGTGCTTGTTCCCCTTGTTTATTTTGGTGTGATGTATTGTTGTGAGGATTCGGATTTTGTCTGACATGGTTTGTGTGGAATATGCGTGTGCAGGAAAAAACTGTTTTTTGTCTGTTAACTTCATTAACTACAATAATGCTGAGGAAGGTACTACTGTTGGCGGCATGGTTTATCTGGCTGGCAACCTTTTGGCTCTGTCACTCACATATAAAGTTAGCGAATTGCTAAGAGATCTGTATTATGTTTTTATCTATACATATTATGTGCTCAGTTGTTGATTGCTAAAATGTGTATGCCCCTCATCCTGTACTATCACTGTTTGGAATCAGGAATTGTTTGCCAGTTTTGGTGGCTTTAAACTCTACAATATCAACTGTAGTGTCGCAAATTGCCAGTGGACTCTGTATATTGAAAGCTCAATCGTTAGGTGGGCTGTTGGTTATGTTGAATTGGGATACCAGAGAAGGCATTTTATTAAAGAAAAAATTCACCTTATTTTAAAAATAAAAAAGAATTATCTATCAAATAAAGAACACCACAATGTTACCATTTTAGTTGCATAAATGTGGTACCCTTCAATTGATTTAGCAGAATCAAACGAAGAGTGGACTGTAGACTGGCACTTGAAGAGCTGTTTTTTTGTTTCTAACTTTTATTGTAAATGTACTTGTTTTCAGGCAGATCAAAACCAGGCGATTTCAATGGTTTCATATTATGCTTCTTCTTCAGAACCTGCCCAAGTTCGTGGTAAAACTGTATATATCCAGTATTCAAATAGACAAGAAATTACCAACAACAAAGGAACTGGTGATTCCTTGGGCAATGTCCTCCTTGTCACTTTTGAAGGTGTCCAGCCTAATGATATTAGCATAGATGTCATTCATTTGGTAAGCATTCCATTTTTGCATGTGACGCACTTCAATTAGCTAGTGGTTTTGTTGGGATGAATCACTGTATTACTTATAATTGACTTGGGCCTCTGTTGCTATGATACAACATCTTCTTTTGATTGAGACATACCTTTATAAACATAAAAGTGGCTTGACATAAACTAAGTATTAAATGCACACCATAATTGTTTTATTTGTTATGTTTGCTAGATGGCGTTAATCAGTGCACTTTAGGACATGTATACTTATTCCTGGCAAGAAACATTCAGTGTTAATCAGCATACTTTAGGACATGTATACTTATTCATGGCAGGAACCTTACGAATGACATAGTCTTAAAAGCACTGCTCTGTCTATTTCCAAATAATAGTGTGATGCAACTTGAATGACAGCGCCATGCCAGAGGGAGTCTGAAATTTCTGCTTCTGCATATACCAACTCTATTACTTAAATTTGTTATGCTGCATTATATAACTCGTCAGCTTAATGCACTTTTTGTTTGATTGATTTGTCAAAAATGGACTTGTATCCTCATTTTTTGTTCCAATGGTTGTAAATGTTTTAGGTATTTTCTGCATTTGGGTTTGTCCACAAGATAGCAACTTTTGAGAAGGCTGCTGGTTTCCAGGTGGGATAGTTCTTATATCAAGTTACATGCATGATACTTGTAAGTTTATCTTATCAGCTGGAATTTGGCAGGCACTCATCCAATACACTGATGCCCCAACTGCTCTAGAAGCAAAAAATTCATTGGATGGAAGAAGCATCCCGAGGTAGCACTTCATCTAACTATCATTATGTGTTACAAACCACCAATGTGCACTTGTTGATGTGATAAGTCTTGCAGATATTTACTTCCTGAACATGTCGTGGCCTGTCATTTGCGTATAACTTTTTCTGCGCACAAGGATTTGAATATCAAATTTCAATCACATCGTAGTAGGTAAAAGAAAGTTGACAACATTTAAATTTGTTCCGTAATCTCCATTTCACATAACATATGGTTGATGTGGCAACACACAAATTCACATCATTAACTGTTTTGTTGGCCAGGGATTACACAAATCCATACCTTCCTGTGAATCCAACAGCAATTGAGGGAATTGCATTGGTATGTTCTACGTATCATACTATTACATAATGTTTTCTCCTTTCTTACACATAGGAAGTTCTGCAGCCCACAGTAGGCCCTGATGGTAAGATAAAGGAGCCTGATAGCAATGTACTTTTAGCTTCAATAGAGAACATGCAGTATGCTGTGACGGTGGATGTTCTACACACTGTAAGTACATTTTACGATACATCTATTCAGATATTTTTAATCTAAATTTAGGACGAAACTGTTGTATACTAACAGTGTGGGATAATTTCAGGTGTTCTCTGCTTTTGGTACTGTCCAAAAGATTGCAATGTTTGAGAAGAACGGTGGAATGCAGGCTCTAATTCAATATCCAGGTATGTGCCATCTAGTGTGCATGCTGCCAGATCTTGAAAAATTGGACAGACCATGACCTGCGCACACCTTGATTTGTTGGATTTACATGATCTGGAGTCCTGGCTACAGTTTGTGTGTGGTTTGCTCACTCAGCATATAGTTAATTTCTGATAAGTCATCTCATCGATGATACTAAACCACATCATAAGTTTCTAAACTTGGGAACTTCAGCAGAGGGGTGTCGGAGTTCGTGAAGGCTTAGAATGGACATCTGCAACTATCCACAGATATAAAGTTGCCTTTAGTAATTTCTCGATCATTTCTACCTTTTCATGTTCTCTTCCTTAGTAGAGGTTTGCTTGTGTGGTCTTTTTGTCATCACTGCATCAATATTTTACTCGTACTCTGCGTTCGATAGAAGCTGTTTTAATTGCTTCGAAGCGTAGCACTTTGGGGTTAGAGTAGTTGTCACCAATCTATGAAGTACCATCTTGCATCTGCAGTCCAAAAGAGCATCATAGCATCTGACGTGTGGTCAATTTCTGTATCTTATCTTGACAATTGCTTCCTTGTGTGACTACATAATGGCACCACTTATTACAATTTGATTCTATGAAATCTCCCATGCTCCATAAAGTGCTCCACTAGTTCGTGTAAATTAGACACATATCACTTCATCAAAGG
>KE372822.1:119260-141369 GCA_000418225.1 Zizania latifolia | reverse complement strand
GACCATTGTACCTCCTCGATCATGAGCACTATAAATGCATTCTTCATTTGCCATTGGAAACTTCATTTCATTTTTAGTTTTTGCAAAGTCAGCAAAGATTTAATCATGCATATTTATTATGCCAACTGTCTATGTCTAGTTCATTGGATATATCATGACTTAAAAGAAAACTTTATTTACAGATATTACGACAGCAGCAGTTGCTAAACAATCTTTGGAAGGGCACTGCATATATGATGGAGGTTACTGTAAGCTTCATCTGTCATACTCTCGTCATACTGATCTCAATGTAAAGGTATAACTAGTAGTTTCAGCCTGTGTAAATTAACAAAGGGTCAAACACTTATCTCTATTGACTAATGAATAATGAATCTAACTCATTTACAAAATATCATACTGCTATATGAAATCAGAATAATCTATCGTTCAGTCAATTTGACAAAGTAGGCTTTCTCAACATCTTTCTTTTACTTATTTTTTCCTATTTATTCCTTCCACCATGTTCCTCCTAATTAGACTTTTTTTTGACGTTCAGGCACATGATGAGAGAAGCAGAGACTACACTATTTCAGACCCTAGTGCGCAAGTGCAAGCTGCGGCACAAGCTCCGGGTCTTAGCACTGCTGGAGTGGCATGGCAAAACCCTGCACCTGCTGCTTCCTTTTACACAAGCACTGCGGCGGCGACACCTGCTGGACAAGTGCCAGCTTGGAATCCTAACATGCAGGCAGGGGCTTTTGGATCAGCATCGTCTGCATACCCTACCCAACCAATGATACCAGGCTCTGTTCCACACTATCCTGCAATTGGATCTAGCTCTGGTGCCCAGCCTGTATCATTCCAGGCTTCGCAGCAGATGCCACAGTACGGTATCCCCCCATCTGCTCCACCGCATGCAGCTCCGGGCGGCCAGCCAATGTATTTCCCAAGATAAGCTATTTCCGTCCAGTGTAGCAACTAGAGCAATTTGCAAATGTTACCAGTCATACTGGTCTGCGTATCTTCTCGCCAAATTTTGCGATGTAACTCTTCTACGCTGCTATTGTAACTTGTGAGCACCTGTTGCAAATATGCCTCTTATCCTGTTGGTGTATTTTCGCCCTTGTCTCGTATACCATATCCCGTGTGTATGATAATTGGGCTTAGAGATCTCATGTCATTAACTTGTACGTGGCATGAGAGTAAATCTTCTTATAACTATATGGAAAAATTAAGATTGTCCATCCATTTGACTGCCAGGTATTGTTAATCCTCAAAGCTGATTCTTTTTTGTGCCTCCATACTTGGTGCAGATAAACAACCATGTAGTGTTCTCTTTTAATTCGTAAGCCGATGTGATATGCCCCGTTGTTGTTGGTGGTGGTGGTGGTGATACCTGGCTGATCCGGTTCCTAAGATCATCAATGCAAATTTGGGCAGAGGAAACTACACGCAAATCGCATCCAAGTTTCAACCGAGTATAAAACGATACCTTTGTTACGTCGCTGGTGTTTGGTCGCAGGAATGTTTGTAGGATCTGTAGTAATCATGCGGTAACCTTAGTTGATTCCTATGTTTGGTGAAAAAGAACTCAAAAGGTTTTATTGTATCTAGTTTAGTCTGTTTCTGCTTTAAATAGGTGAATTGTTATTTATGATCATTATAAATTACTTGTAAAATAAGTTATATTTAGGAAAGCGCTTGAACAAGATAAGATGATCATTATAAATTAGTTGTAAAATAAGTTATATTTAGAAAAAAAGTTGAACAAGCTAAAATGACTTATATAAAGAATGTACCATTAAAAATTTCTGTTTTGACCTTCTGCAACAAAATACTCCCTTTTAGCCTTTTAACTGTCTCAAAAAGACTTTATTTCTACCTCTTTATCTATCTACATTCTATCGAAAATAAAGAAATTTGTTATTTCAATAACCATTATCTATTACTTCACATATTAATAAGAGACACTATATTCTTTGACTATTATCATAAATTTATCAACTTTATTTTAAAAGTAAAATATTTATTCGATGGAAAAAGGAAAAGGTACAAGCTTGCACCTCTAAAAAGTGAAATGTCGTCAGGCATGGTTTTGTACTAGATTTCACAGTTATCCAATTACTTAGATATTCTCTGTCAGTCAGTGCTCACACCTTTGAGGGCTCAAGTCGTCTTTTCAGCAACATGAGTAAAACTTTATATTCTAAGAAACAACCGGTAATTAAGTATCTAATTGATAATAATGGAAAACTAGTATTTATTAGCTTATAAATTCTAATTGAATTCTAAATTCTACTATTTTGGAGCTAGATAGTTGGGGAGCTTCAGATTTGTAGCAGCTACAGCTCTGGAGGCCCATGAAATGGAGCAGTCGAGCGATCTGCACCAACATCTGCCCTGTCTGACGTGGCAGCCGCAACCAGCCACAGCTCACGCCGCCGTCCAATAGAAATCTCTCGCTTTGATTCCGCCCGGCGCATCGCGGCATCCGGATAACGCGGCGGATAAGAGGCGACGCGTGCCGTAGGCCACACCCATCCGGCGACTCACGGTGACCGTCCGATCCACGGCCACCGTCGATCTCGGCCGTCCGTCTCGACCCGGGCCACCTGTTCGCACCCGCCACTCCCCGGCAGTTTAATACAAACCACGCCGCTGCTGCTGCCGGCAAACGCGCACGTTCCCTCCGGCGGCAGAGCTCTTTCGTTGGTGGTAGCAATGGCGTCCGTCACCGCCCGCGCTCCGGTCGCGGCGCTCCGCCCGTCGGCGTCGCTCAAGTGTAGCTTCCTGGGGCAGTCCAGCCGCCTGGGCCGGTCGTCGTCGTCGTCGAGGCGCAACGTCCGGGTGGAGGCCAAGGGCGAGTGGCTCCCCGGCCTCCCCTCCCCCGCCTACCTCAACGGCAGGTCAGTCAACGCTACCATCTCCGGCGACATAGCCAGCAGCTAGCTCGTTGACACCATGTGTACGTACGTTTTGCAGCTTGGCGGGTGACAACGGGTTCGACCCGCTGGGGCTGGCGGAGGACCCGGAGAACCTGCGGTGGTTCGTGCAGGCGGAGCTGGTGAACGGGCGGTGGGCGATGCTGGGGGTGGCCGGGATGCTGCTGCCGGAGGTGCTGACGAAGATCGGCATCATCAACGCGCCGCAGTGGTACGACGCCGGCAAGTCGACCTACTTCGCGTCGTCGTCCACGCTGTTCGTGATCGAGTTCATCCTGTTCCACTACGTCGAGATCCGGCGGTGGCAGGACATCAAGAACCCCGGCTGCGTCAACCAGGACCCCATCTTCAAGAGCTACAGCCTCCCTCCCCACGAGTGCGGCTACCCCGGCAGCGTCTTCAACCCCCTCAACTTCGCTCCCACCCTCGAGGCCAAGGAGAAAGAGCTCGCCAACGGTAACCTTTACCTACCTAGCCCTAAGTTACTCCATTACAAACGAGCTCAAAGTTCTTTCATTTCATAGAAAACATTTCAATTCCTACGTGCATAAAGATTTCAATTTCGTCGTCGTCGTCGTCGCTGCAGGGAGGCTGGCGATGCTGGCGTTCTTGGGGTTCCTGGTGCAGCACAACGTGACGCAGAAGGGGCCATTCGACAACCTGCTGCAGCACCTGTCCGACCCGTGGCACAACACCATCATCCAGACGCTGTCCGGCTGATCCATTTCATGGCCACACAATCTGCAGGATCGATCGATGAACAGGGCGAAAATGTTCTGTTTTTTTTGGAGTATGTATAATATGATAATGAATTGGGGGGAGAGAGATCGAGATCGATGTGATTCAGAGTTTCAGAATTACCGTATGTTCTGGCAATTCCTGCATGGATCTGGAAGTGAGCTTGGTGATTTGATATGTACAGTACTACCTTAAAACGGTAGCAGCAGTGTTCTAGCTATATATCTTTATGGTCTCGGTTTTACGGTGGATAAATTATGCTTAATTGCCTGTCAAGTGCTTAATTTCTATCAGAGTGACAACTAGAGTGTGTTCGGTACGGATTTGGATTCCCAGATAAACGTTTTGGATCTAGATTTTGTCTAAAAATGTTTCTGAAGTCTGAATTAAAATCACTTATAAAATCGTTTAGTTATTAATGGTTTCAGCTCTAAATTATATTGAAATGAACTAGAATCGATGTGAAATATCCTTTTAGGTGATTCTTTCCTCTAGTGTAAAAAAGAGAAACGATTCTCATGTTTCTGATTCAAAACACTTTAGAAAACATCGTTTAGACAGGATTCTAGTGATGCTAGCCAAAAACCGAAACGTTTCTTGCATCCTCGACACACAGAATGCAGCTGAATGTATTGCAGCGCAATGAATGCACTCGAGCCTGAATTTGACCATCCAAGCGTCCAAGCATACTTCAGAAGTAAAAAATCCGTATTGATTGATCTCGAGAGCAGAAAGCAGTAGCCACGACTAAAAAAAGTTTTTGTTGACGCACCCTTTCACTGCACACTACCTGGGCAGTAGAGGAGAGGGAACAGTCACATTCCACCTGCGTAAATTAATTTTGATACAAAGAGTGTAATATAAAAAGAGAAAATCGTATAGATGCTCTTGATATCCCTTAAACAGAGTTAAATTATACTAAAATCTCGACCATTGACGTGGGGTGGAATGTCTGGAATCTTGTTGCCAAACTAAACATCTTCAAGACATGCTAAAAAATCACTCACAATATTATGTATTATTACATAGTGAGTTCTCTTAATAAAATTTAATCTCTAAATCTTTTTAGTCCGTAACAGATTTTTGATATCATATTCACTATATTATACTATTGTATCGCCAACAGATATATCCTATTCGTCAAATATCTTATCTTATCTTTTTTCTATCTCTTGTATCACTGACCAATAGAACTAGAGCGAATATGAAATAGAGAGGATGAAGAATGATTTTAAAGTTCTATAAAAATTAAAAATCAAAGAGTTATTAAGAAAATATTTTAGAACTAAGAATTACGTTTTACATCTCTTAAAATGTTCTAATGCCGTCTTCTAGCCTCCATCTGTGTTTCTCTCTCTCTCTCTCGTTTGACTCTTTCCTGCACCTCTGCTGTCTCCCTCCCTCTCCGTCTCCAATCTCGCAGAGCCGGAGGTAGGCCTCGCCTCCTCGCGTGCGCGACCGGCGAGAGGGCCCCTAGGCACGCCGTGGACGGCATCCTCTCCTTCCCGACCGCGCCCTAGCCGGCTACCCTCCTCCCCTGCGCGGCCTCCTCGCGCGCGCACGGCCAGCGAGTACGGGGGCGACGCGGCCGACCTCCTTCCACCTGCCTCCATCACGGTTCGGGTCGGGGTCAAGGTATCCATTCTTCTCTCGTAGACCTCCCGCCTGCTCCGCGCCACTTCGTGAGCCGGCCTAGATTGGGGAATCCGTGCGGCGTAGAGGGAGCCCGGCTGCCGCGCGCCGCCTGTTCGACGGAATGCGCCTCTGAGACTCCCAGCGTGAGCCGCTCACCCCATCGCTGAGACTTTTAAGAATGTCTGCTGGGTTAGCTGGACCGAGGGGCGCCGTTCGGCCGCTCATGCAGCTGGTCACCATGAGCGGTGCGCCGATCCTGCGGCAGCTGCACCTGGAGGAACGGTTGCTGCGTTGTACCGGGGACAATTGGTGCATCATCAACGACGGCACGGCTCCTGCCACCATCGTCATGGGCGTGTCAGGGTAAGTAAGCTATTGTTCGTGGTGGGCGTCCTAAGTAAAGAAGCCTGATGCCATGTCTTGGCCATTCTGGAAGAGCCGAGTTTAGTCGATAATTGGGTTTCTCTGGTGACAGGAGAGTTTCAGAGCTTGTCGAGATTCAGCCGGTCCTCCGGGATCAGGTTCCAGTTATAAGGAGGTTCAGTGGAGGAGGCACTGTCATCGTCGATCAGGGGACAGTGTTTGTCACCTTCATATGCAGCAAGAATGCCATTGCTGGATTGCAGCCGTTTCCACGGGATATCATGTCATGGACTGGTCAGTTGTATGAAAAGGTGTTTGCCAGTTTCGGTGAATTTCATCTGCTTGAGAATGGTATGTTATAGTGGCAGAGTATTTCATCACTTAACAGCTAAATAATCCACTCATTTAGTAATGCTACTTTTACTGTAGCCAATGGAAACTGCATGTTCTTAGTCATCATTTGATTCTGCCCTCTGTAGCATGTAGCCATGTATGGCATTGATTAACAAAAAGTCACGATGTCAAGTTATAAATTACATGAACTTATTATTTATATCCTAATTTTCATTTCAATCTTTCTAATCTGAAAGTCTTTATATCATATGGTAAATGTGGTTTACAGTTTTTTCTGACAGATTTTCTTGCAAAAATCCCCTAAACATTAGTTCAGTTTGACTGTAGAAGAGCTGCTAGCCTTGATTTGACATATTCTGTTAGAAGTTTAATTGTGGAGCCAATATGTTTCTTGAGTATGTATTCTGTACTGCAGTAATAATGTTCTCCAAGAAATAAACTTATTCGTATTTTTTTTATTTTGCAGACTATGCATTTAGTCATCGAAAGTTTGGCGGAAATGCTCAATCCATAACAAGAAATCGTTGGGTTCATCATACATCATTCTTATGGGATTATGATATGAAAAATATGGATTATCTCAAAATCCCAAAACGAGCACCTAAATATCGACTGGTACAGTTTTTCCCTCTATATACTTATCAACACATAAATATTTTAAAATTTCTGAAGAAAACATAAAATTGATAAACATTTAGTTTGGCTAGATATGCTTGGGTATCATTTTCTGCAGTTTGTACGACTATCAAATTTAAGACTTAGCAGACTTGATATTTCATGGCACTATCTTGGTATTTCCGTAAGGGAAGTAAAATTAAGCTATAAGCATCTGGTTAGTAGCTACCTTGCTATCATGGCACTATCTTGGTATTTCAGTAATAGTTCAAGATATGTAAACCACTGAACAGCTGGTAGTGGCTTCAGTGTTTTTTTCAACCAAGCTGCCTTATAATGTGTTCCATAGTTCTGAATACTAGCATTGACTGAAATCATGAGTCCACTGGTCAATGGTTTGCTGCTTGAACCGTCTGTTTTCTTAATATCAATATTTTAATAGTAGGATATTACTCTTATTCTGAAATACTATGAAAGTAACTCAAGAAATGCCACTTAGAGGATATTAATGACAAAACGGAGACATGGAGTAATCTAGTAGCTCATGCAATAACAAATCTCGGTCCAGGTGAAGAGTTGTTATTTCCTACAGTACATGCATTACTATAGGTTCCTGACTTAAATCAATCTCAGGATTATATATATACTTCCGTTGAAAACCCTGATCTGGCACAAAGTCAAAGCACTAAGTATAATCATCATCTGGTCACCTGTACCTACTTGGAGTCAAAGTATCTATCCCAATTGACCACAATAGATCGATATATCATTACATTTCTCTGCTGTCTCTGCAAGCCATTACCCCCACGAAACATGTCCCAGTTTTGTACCCATTCTGCACCAATCGCAGAGGATGGCCATTATGTTTGAATTTTGGTGGACGTCGGTAACTCTTATGGATCTGTGTTCTTCTCCATGGTGGAAAGCAGCTGCCAACTAGCCAGATTGGGAGAGTAGTGGCCAAGGGAGCCCAAGGTGCTAGCTGGGCCTGGTAGAACTCGTAGCGGACCATAGGAAGTAGTGGTGAGAGACCGAGTGGTGAGGGTGAGGTTGCCATCCAGAAGCCATGGTGGCGACTGTCCGACAATGTTCCGGTGAGTGGAGATAGGGGAGGAAACAGGGAATTTCTTTATTCATTCTGGTTTCTAATTAATACAATTGTCTTGGCATTTATAGCTGCTCATGAAACTAATGAAATAACAGATTACTTAACTAAACAAACTATTCAAACTAATCAAATCTTATCCCTAATGAAGTCCCTGTTTTGCCGCCAACTGATTCCCTCCTTCGTCTGATCACGGCGTGACGCGCTCCCCTTGCTGCTTCCGTCACCTTTGATACGTCCTGCCCACCATAACAGAGCCAGACAGCCAGCAGCCTGTGTCACCGTTCTTTATTTCTTCTCTTTTCATATCCAACAAATGTTTACTCTGGTCCACTTTCATGAACAGTCTTAGAAAGGGAACTGTTCCCTTAAGGCAATGGTTATTACCAACAGACTTCTGTTGTAGTAAGCAAGCTTCTGCCCAGAGTTTGGTCTGAATTGTCAAAACATTTTTGCAATCCTTGGTTCAAATCCAAGGTCAGTAACTGATCGGTTACTTCTGGTTTTCAAAACATCAACGGTGATTCTGGACGAGGTCCAGCCACTGGGCCCTAAGAGTTGAGCCGTACTAACATCATAGTTTGTCTTTTAGTGATGGTTGAAACCTGAAGAGTGAAGTACTCAAGGTATTTATATATAAACTTTTTTTGTTGTACTTGAATATAATCTAGTCGTGAACTGAGCTGTAGCCCAGTGGGATAGAGTGCCAGCTGTGGCCTCTCCCACCTGGGTTCGAACCCGGGCTTCGCACGGTCGGTTGCACTTCTTCTTCAAGAAATGTGGTGGGGCGTCTCCCCCTCCATCGAGAAAAAAAATAATCTAGTCAAAAGCAAAGCATTGAGTGAAGCATACTGGTTTTCTACCCTTCTTTAGATGCAAAGATCTGGTATTGCATTAAACATTTTGTGAAGTCCAGCGGCTGCAAGCAGCAACTTATCTGGGAACCTGCTGATATCTGCTGGACCACTAGTAGATTAGCAGAATCTAAATGGACACATCTCCTTTTTCCATCGAACATAATTGCGTTATTTGTTATTTGTAATGATGGTGCAGAAGTCGGCACACCTTTTTGTTCTATTCAATATAGATTCTGATCTTGGAAATGCTAAAAATGAGAGCTGAGAC
Source organism: Zizania latifolia (assembly GCA_000418225.1). Classification (NCBI taxonomy): domain Eukaryota; kingdom Viridiplantae; phylum Streptophyta; class Magnoliopsida; order Poales; family Poaceae; genus Zizania; species Zizania latifolia. Next base: position 132,513 of record KE372822.1, on the reverse strand, counting down.
TAAATCAGAAACGCTGTGATTCAACTTCTTCCATCTGTGTTTTTTTCTTATTATTCAGGCAAGGAACCACACAGATTTCTTGTGCAGCATGAAGGAGTATATGCCATCACGATCTGTTTTCACTGAAGGGATTACCTGTGCCCTCAGAGACCACTTCACAGTCCAACCCATGGAATTAGAAACAGCCTTCTCTGATGACAAGGAATTTGTGCCCTCTACGAAGCTGTTATCACCACAAGATCTAGAGGCCATTATCTCCTCAAAAGAAACGCACACAGTACATGAAGTCCAAGCGTGACAACGATTATGAAGACAACTTCTTTTGTCATGTCTGACAAGTTGTAACATCAAGTGGTGAATTAAAGCTTTCAGTTCGGACGACGTTGTGCTGACTGAATTTATTGCTTCCAGGACACACCACAGTTTTGCTTGAAGTGGAATTCCACGTCTAAAGGTCTGTTTGGTTGAGCCTGTGAGCTGAAAAAAATGAACCAATGTCACTTATTTATGGTATGTGCAACTTTTATTTTTGCGCTTTAATAATCTGTGCGTCCTACGAATCTGTTTTGTCAGATTGAACTGTTTGGATCAGATTTTAGATTGTTTGGTTCATGTTTTAGATTTTTTAATGAGAAGCTGGATGAAAAATCTCAACCAACGACACCCAAAGTATCTTTGCTCAGTCAGCTACATGCTATTCACTCTGATTTTGGAACCTTTACTGGGGAATAAGCAGCTGGAGAACGCAATGCTCCTTTGCTAATGCTGTTCATCGCTTCTAATTTCGCACTTCTTTTTATATATTAATCTTGTATGCACCCAGAAGCTCTCTGTCACTCACCAGTAGGCCAAAGTGTTGGGCTGAACTCTGAAGCCTGGAGCCCTCTTCCAAAACCATTCCCCTCTGCCGCTCCTAACCAGGTACTAACCTGTGGCTCACCTCACTCCCTCACTTTTGACTGCTCAACTTGCAAGCTGCACCAGTTTTAACCTTTTAACCGCGGGGCTGTGTGATTTGCAGTCGACCAGCCGGCCGTGCGGTGGCTTGCTCGCTTTTGACACCGTCTCTGCTGTGGATAGGTTTTGGTGGTGAGAGGAAGCTGCATGCGCCCCGACAGGATTCAGAAAGTGGGAGAGACCACACGAGTGGGCAGGAGGCAGCATTTGTCCCTTAAACAGGTCTGTTTCAAAATATAACATCTTCTAGTTTAAAATTCTTTCAAAATATAGTAATTTAGTACTTATAAAATGTTTTTTCATCTCTAAAGTACATTACAATCTTAAAATTTTATTACTTTTTACTTTACCCAATTATTATCATGTCCATACTCACTCACAAGAGAAAAATGTTATGGTCTTTTTATGTATTTCTTTAATACATATGTAAATCTAAATGTTGCTATATTTTAAAATATAACGAATGGAGTAGATGATGTTTTGGAAATCAACAACGTCTTTTATTCATATGTTTATACCCTCTTTGTCGATTTAAATATTTACAAAAAATATTTAAAAATACAACTTTTCCACTTATCAAATCCTATTATTTTTGAATTTACTACAAATTTAAAATTTTGAAGTTGAAGCGCGAAACGGAGCTAGTATTTTGATAAGCGTGCGTGTGCAGATGATGGATCGCCACGGGTGAAGGGACAGGCCATGGCGTCATGCACGAACGCGGCAACAGTGCCGGCGCACGGACGCTCGGCGCGTACCGTCGACAGAGCGTGCGCCGTACGGCGAGCGGAGGAGCAGCGGCCACTTGGGGGCATCGTCCGGCGAGGTAACCTGCCACCGATATGCCTCGTTCATTCGCACAGGTTTTCACGGACCAGACGTCGTGGTGGCTAACTATTTTCCTTTCCAACTACAGGGCGTCCTGCGTTGTAGCGTAACTGTGTAAGTTCAAACCTACCTTCCATGTCATCCATCTCTGAGCGTTGGGAATTCACCTCGTCAATTACTTTTTTGGCGTTCTGGGGAGCCAAATTTTGGAGGTGCCTCACGTGACTTGATATAACAATGTAACTGGCATATTACTCATTTTTCTAATTAGCGTGATAATTTTTTGGCTTATAGAATAAATGCGGTGCCTCGTTTTCGTCTTGTCTTAATAATACAACAAAAGATTTGCCCAATGCAATATATAGCAGACAACTGTTTAATGATTACAGCTAGAATAGAGTTGTTGGCAATGGGCCTCATCCCTGGTTAGAATTAAGGCCCTATTTAGTATAGCTCTAAATTCAGAATTTTTTGAACTGATTAAATCTAACTCCAAGAAATTCTGTATCTAGAGTTGTGGATGGATTGAGAGTATTTATTTGAGTAATTTAGTTTTTGTTTTAAACTTAAAAAAAGTTTAAACTATTTAATTATACTATATAAACTCTAGATTCAAGAAGAATCTCGGAGTTGAAGCCATATAAGAGTATTTATCCATCACTGGGAGACCGAGAGGAGAAATTCCGCTGAAAGCTTTGGTTTGGAAATCATGAGGCACCTGAGTGTAAATATATTGGTTCTCAATTCAAATCTATGAAAGTCAGTTTAAAATTGAATTTATCTTGACTTGAAAGTGACAATCTTTTTCTTCCAAGTTGGATATATGTGGAGTAAAAATTATTGATGAGGGAGCTAGCTAGCTGAGAGGGGTTAATAGTACACAGCTGAATCGACCAATCAGCAGTTCATCTACTTTATACAGTTATACATAGGATTTGTATCTACAAGACCTCTCTTTCATGTATAGGACCACGGGGACTTCTCCAATCATGTTCCCTAACTGCGTTAATTTTTTTTTATTCTCAAAAAGATGTAACAAACTAGAATTTTGATCATGAACAGTACTATTAGCTAGCTAATCATCAATGATTCAGCACACGAACTTAACAACGTACTACTCGATCCAACACATGAATCAGTTGGAAATAGTTGTGCAAGTTGCACTGAGCGACGACCAGGTTATACTCCCTTCGATTTCCCTTATAAGTTTTACTAGCGTACGTACGTCAACTTTTAAAAAAATATAAACTGTTTTAAAATTTGTAGATAATTTTCTTTCATATTTATGCTGTTATCTCTCTCACAGATAAACACAGAAACAGAATAAAAAACAATAAAATTATTTGAGTTGATTGTACGTAAATGTTTAAATCAGCAGAGGGTAGCTAACTCTCTTTCTGTCAAAGAGACAAGTCCATTATAACCCCGACACATGGAAACGTACGTATCTGAGATGTAGGACGTCTCAACAGAATCGAGCGGTCACTTTCTACTCAATTGAGTGCATGGCTAGCTGCATCATTCATTCATTGCCCACGAACTACACACACCATGGACGGACCAATCTAGCTAGCTAGCCAGCGTGCAAACAAACAAACAATCAAACCCTTAAATAACTGTGAACCCCATCCGGAGCAAGCTAGCCAGCTTAGGTCGTCAAGCGTACAATCTTCTCACTAGCTCGTGAGCAGTCAAGTGATTAATGGACAGTGTGATGTACTGCCTCTGGCTAAGCTATAGATAGTACGTACTCGTCTCTCTTAATTTCGCACTAGTTGAATTTATGTTGGTGCAGCTGATCACAGTGTTCGTCCAATCTAGCTTACCAATTCAACCTCACAGGGCTCGCATTAATTACATCATATACACCTGATCGATCAGCTTCAGGACTATATTCTATGGATATATTTGGCATTGTGTTAACCTTTCAAAAAGACTTATTTGTATTTATTTTTTTATTGGAGAGTTAGCTGCTGGATGTATTTTTATGAAAGATTTTTCCGGAACAGTAAAGGTTCCCTAACTAACTATAATGCCACAATTTGATCATGCATCAACTCAACTTACAATGCTAAGTAGGCGTAGCCAGGGTAAAAGGCGTAAAAATTGATGTGCAGCAACTCTTGAATGAACAATCATTGTGAGAACATAAGCAAACATTGCATCACGATCGAAGAGCAAGTATTAACTATTAAGTTGCATCTATCAGGTCAACTGAAAATTGATCTTACACACTTGGTTAGCCAAATTAACTAAACTAAAGGTATGTTTCGAGAGTTTTTGGTAGCAACATCTACTCATAAAATCTAAAGCTATTCAAATGGTTTAAATTCTGAACTTATTATGAAACTCAGTATCTACAAAATTTGGAAAATAAATTAACTACAATCTAAAAATAAAAAACTTCAGTTTCTTTAGATCGTAGATACTAACTAGTTTGTTCTTTCTAGATAAGTTCTTTCTCAGAATCTTTTGTTTCACTAAAAAGGCCCCTAAATCGATCCGAATCTTGTAAAAATGATGTAAGAGAGCCACAAATAGATCAACCGAAGAAAAAAGGCATCAGCTAGCTCAGGTGCATGAAGCTCATCAGCATAATGATTTCTCAGCTGCTGCATAAATCTCGGTCTGATTAATTAACTAATCTCAATTAATCAAAGTGCAAGCCTCTCCTCACCATCTGCCTCCTCTATAAATTAAGCCCCAAATTACCGTGCTCTACTGCTCTCCCCCCTCCTAGCTTGCTAGATAATAATATATTTTTTACATGTTACATAACTCGAGAGAATTAACTCAGAAAATATTTATATTTATAGCGGAACCAATGCTCTAAAATTAAGCTAGCCATGCATGGAGGAGTACTACTTTTTATGGCAAGCTAGGCTACCTGGAGGCGATAGAGCTAGTGATAGATCCACCTGAGGCCGCAAGCTTGAAAGAGCATGTGTAATGGAGTTGTGTGCATGCTCAAGTTTGTCCATGGATGGAGTTGATCGATCATGTGGCGCCGACCCCGAGGAAGTCTATAAAAGTCGGCGACGGCGACGGCGCCGCGGTAGCCTCGAAGTGTGAGCCGGCGCCGCCCGGCTGATGAATATCCCTCGTCCCGTCGAACGCCACGCCGGCGCCGGCCGCGCCGCCGTTCGCCATCTCGTGGCCGTGGACGCCGTTGAGGAGCCAGACGGCACCGTGCGCCGATGGAGGCACCGCCGGCATCAGGAACGGCGGCGGCTCCACTACGTACCGACCGTCGACGAGCCTCGCCGCCGAGGCCGCTCCTCCTCCCGCCGCCATGGCGTCCGCACAGGACAGGCCGCCGCCGCGCCAGCTGTCGTGCACCGCCACCGCGCTCGCCGCCCCTGCACCCGATCGAGCGTGCTAATTAGTTAGCGCCGTCGCCATTGACCGGCGAATCAAAACAGAAATATTCGAAGCTATCAATTCAATGAAGTGGCCGCGTGCGTCAAGGCAGGGAGGCATGCAGGGAGGCGAGAAAGCGATGCGTGGCACACTGGCACACACACAAAAAATCAAACGTATTATGCTTGAATTAATTAATTAATTAAGAAAGAAACAAATCATTCCGTGGAAGAACGAAAAAATATCGAGAAATAGAATTAGACAGAGAACGGTGATTAACAGGAGAAGGCCAGTGCGTGCAGGTGTAGCCGGGTTTGGGGGAGGCATTAATGGCGGAGATGGGGAGGCATTAAGCTGGGCATCCGTATCTCCGGGGAGAAGAGAGCCCCAAAGTTCCTCCCTTTTTTCCTTTTTACTAGTGGCCGGCCGGTGGCTCGGCTGGGCGAGCGTGTGCGTGGACATGTGGTCGATCTGCACGGGCGATCTGCGCGACAGTGCGGGGAGGCGGCCCGGCCATCACGGCGTCACTGTGCGCGGCGAAAGTCCAAGTCTTCCTGGCCAGTACCTGGTCTTTGGCCGATCCATCCATCTCTCCATGCTTCCTATTTCAAGCAACGCATTTATGTCGACCGGCCATGGCGGATGCTCTGCCATTGGCGCCGGACGCTCGGTACATGTACCCCCGTGTGCATCCATGGCTATAATGGAGGTTTTCTTTTTCGTTGTTTAGGAGCTGGCTGGGCATGGGTGTCAGCCAGAGGTGGAAGAAGCTAGCAGGCCAGAATAATCAGCTGTGAGTCTGACTGTGGGATGGGGGCTACCTGCCATTCTCACATGGGGAGTTTGTGCAGTGGGATGCTGTAGCAGAGCTAAGCTAGTTAGTACGGACTACAAGTCTACAACTCACCAGGGAACAAGCAGCTGAAGGGGGCTTCTTCTTCGGCGGCGGCGGCGGCGCCGGGGAAAGGGAAGCAGTAGTGGTGGAAGCTGAAGACGTAGGGGTCGTGGGAGGCGGCGGCCAGGAGGTTGTGGTGGGGGTGGCCGACGACGACGTCCTCGGCGGATGGCGGCATTGCGGCGACGGCGGCGGCGCCGTCGAGCTTGCGCTGGACGGCCTGGTTGAGCTTGCGGCGGCGGTACGCGGTGGACTGCTCCCGGTACTTGCGTGCCATGATGACGTGCCAGTGGTTCTTGACGGCGTTGTCAGTCCGGCCGGGGAAGAGTCGCGCGATCATGGCCCATTTGTTGCCGTAGAAGCGGTGCGCCGCCATCAGCCGCTCCTCCTCCTCGTCGCTGAACGGCCGCTTGCTGATCCGCGGGTCCAGCTGGTTGAACCACCGCAGCCGGCAGCTCTTCCCTGCGCGCGTTCACGCCGACCGGCGCGCCAAGGCGGCCGCCGGCGATGACGTCAGTAACTAGCTAGCAAGCAAACATTGGACAAACGGCCGGCGAGCTCTGGCTCAAGAGGATATATGTACCGGATCTGCCGTCGAGCTTCTCGGCGATGAGGTTCCAGTTCTGGGGCCCGTAGAGCGCGACGAGTTCCCGGAGCTTGGCGTCCTCGGCGGGGCGCCAGTGTCCGCGCGCCGCGAGCCTTGACTGCCCGCTGCTGCTGCTCTCCTGGTGGTCGCCGGCATTGTCCCCGCCGTTGTACCCCGCGCCACCACCACCACCACCCCCGCCCGTGTCCATGGTCGTCGTGCCGGCCGTGAGCACCCGCCCCCCTCCCTTCGACGACGACGACGACGACGCCTGGTCCACCGCAGGCGCCACGTGCAACATCCACGCCGCGGGCGCCGGCGACGACGAGCAAGGCATCCCCGTCAACGACAATCTCGCTCGCCCGCCCGCCCGCCTCCTAGGCAGCTACGACGCCAACAAGAACACCTTAAGCTTGCTAGGTGAGCTCGCTTGCTCGACGCACACACGGCTTGATCTAGAGCTAGCGCCAGAGCTAGCGCGCGCTCTCTCTGTATCACTCTCTAAATGCAGGAGTAGGAGGAGGAGGAGTCGTAGTGTGCGTGCTTTTTACTGTTGGATAGGGAGCTAGCGAGCAGCTGGGGAGTGAGCAAGAGAGCGGATCGTCTGCGCGCGAGAGCGTGGCGCGCGCGCGGTGCGTCGCCGACATCGATTTTATGGCGCAGCGCGCCCCCGCGGCGACACCCACGACCCAGAGCGCACGTATACGAATCCTCCTAGCTCGCCTCCCTTTTCGGTTTTAGTTAGCGATCATATCATATTATCATTACGTAGATAGTTGGTAGAAACACTGTACGTGCCTATGAAAAAACTGACATTTTGTATTTGTCTCCTTAAAAACAATTTCAGATCATTAATTGAGAGCATATGAGATATTAATTAGAAACAAGGATGTTATTCATACAATGGTTGCTACTTGCATATGTGTGTTTTTCTCACCGTTGGCCTGCCGACCATCGATGCTACATGCGTGTGATGCTGACGCTGTATGGAATAATGACCACGTTTTCTTGGCACGTTAGTCACAGGGACTACCTGTCCATTTTTTTAAGCAATTGCTTCCCTCGAATTTTTATTTATTTGATCGAAATCCAACGATCGAGATTAATTACCCATGTTTGATATACTGGAGTAGAAAAAAATTTCTAACCCTTGCTACTACCATCCAGCATGGCTTCGGACATTTAGGGCATATTTATTTCAGTTTCTAACGGTTAGAAATTCTTAATAGCTAGCTAGTTTGAGTCGCTAGATAGTTTGAGTATCTAGCTGATGAGAACATGGAGAAGCTAGTGTTTGTAACTTCTGGATTCTAGTTTATTTCTAGATTTTACAGCTACTGATTCTCATAATTTGGGTCCAGAATCTAAATCGTTTGTTTTAGTTTTAGATTTTAGAAGTAGCTGCAGCTGCTAGAAACTGAAACAAATAGACCTTACAACGACGCTGCTTGAGCTAGTCTCTCTAAGATCGAAAAACTCATTTCCCTTTCTCCCACCTCAACCCCAAATATTAACCCTAGCCGCTCACTGGAGCTGAAGGAGAATGTGTTGATATAATTATATGATTTGCATGATTTTGTTTGGTGGATGTAAGGATTGAGGAATTTGTAAGATTTTGTCTATATATTTTTATCGACTACCATTCAATAAATTCGAAGGTGGTATATACACTAGTACTCCCTATCTACAGATAAACATTACACATGTGTTTCTGCTTAAAATAAGAAGAAAATGATTGACTTAATTGCAACAAAAACAAAAATAATTTTACAGCAGGACTTTTACATTATTTGTGCTCGTAGCCGCTCTAGAAACGAAACTCAAAAGAAAGGAACCATGTTAGAACTCAAGCACACTAGTTTCTGTAACATAATTTCTACTCCTGTTCTGATCCGAAGAGCAGGTTGGCGAACTTGAGAAAAACAAAAAGAAAAAAGGGGCCGATGAACACGAAGCTTTTGTTGCCGCAGGAGTGCATGGGGCGTGGCAGATCAGCAGCGAGCCGATCGAGCTCGATCGGTTCGATCCATCGACCATCGAGCTAGGTGAAAAATGAAACAGCACGAGGTGCAGTGGCTTGCAATGGCATGGCTAAGCTGCAGAAGATCTTACTGCACTCTAGGCTTGTCACTGTCCCAGCTGTCTACTAGTGCTGCTGCCATCTCTCATGGCTTTCACTGAGTTTAACAAAGCATCAACCGTCCCCACCGCACGTGTAGATGTCATCTCACCACATGTGTGGCCTTTGCAAGCACATCCATCCATTCCAGCCCATGACACATCTAGCTAGGAGAGTATTTCTCTCTCTCTCCCTCCCTCCCTCACTCACTCACTCACTCTCTTTCCTTCTTGCACGAACACGTACGCTCGCTCAGTCGCTGGCGTGTATGAACGAACAAACATTTTTGCCTCAGAACAGGGAGTCGGTACGTCGGAATGTACGTACGTGTACATGCGCCGAACTGTTCTTTGGTTTCTTCTACGAGTACTTCACTGAAATATACTGGGTTTGTACGTATGGTTGTATATATGCTTTTGCAAGGGCATACAGTATATTGTTACGGCTTAAGTAATTTATAATGATGTACTTTGGGTTGCTTGTACACAGTAATGTGAGTCATTTCTTATATCTGTACTAAATACATACGGACAACCAGTTAATACTCCTATTAATTTTGAGGTAGTACTCACATTAACTAGAGCATTATGGTAAGCATCTCTAAGCTGACTTCTCTTCAATATATGTTGGTACTGTACTTGGCACAAGCTAGCTAGTACAAACAGGGAAGTACTCATATTGAAGAGGCCAAAGATCGCTCCTTCCAGGAGTCCCACAGTTAATAACATATCCTTAAATTAGTTCATATATATTCAGTATTCCCTACCATAAACACTTAATTTATTAATAAGATAATATTACTATCCAGATTCTAAAACATAGTAAATTTTATGCTCAAACACATGTATTAAGAATTAGAGTAAGAAGACCATACTATTTTTCTCGAAGTGAGTGAGGATGGGTTCAAAAGTGATTAGGTAGAGTAATGGATAATCAAATCGGTAATATGGATACTTTAGAGTAAAATTTATATTTTACAAGTAATATATTGAGATAAATTTTAAACTTTAAAATTTGTTACATTCTAAGATTAATGTAGTATTATAAAGCAATATGTAATGATATTAAATAATAGAAATTTTGATTTACAAATTGAAAATATATAAGAGGCAAATTTTACGATACACCAGAAATAATGAATCGTTCATTTGTTTTGATCTAATGGCTAAGATTAAAGATGAGGAGGTAATAGGTCACACTTGATTTTTTTGCGCTGACTTTCTAATTATCTATAGGTCACCAAATATTTTAATTTTAGTTTATTTTTAATCATAACTAAAATCAATTAATCCTAACTAAAATTAATAGTCTATATTAATTTAAAGTATTATTTCTTAGGAGGTAAATATTGTACCGTAGTACAGTCTATATAAATAGATACTCTAAATGAAATTTTTTAAAGAAAATCTTGAATGGCTAGAAATTATTTCTTTTTACACTAACTAGGAGAGAGAGCACAGAATGTTGTTGAAGATATTATATAATACACCCCTGAACTTGCTTTGGGTACGCGTTGGAATGAAAGAATGGTTGTCGCTTGACGAAAGATGCATGCAACTATGAAAGCAAGCTCGGATGATTCCAGTGCTAGCTGCTGTCTGAAGAAATGAGGCCTGCAACGACTACAGGCACCTTTCTTTTCAACTGTGGCAGGAAACTGTACCTGTGAATGGAACCAACCCTCTACGCACGCATGCACCAACGCCCTAGGTTTGCTTGTCCATGTCCAAAGCCTAGTCTACCTCCTGGCTACTGCTGCTGCTACTGCACGTATGTATACTAGTACGAAGCATGCATGGGCCAGCACAGCAGTATACATACATATATACGCATGTAAATAAGTGAAACGTGGCCAGTTACTACGAATGTACTCCGTACCTGGCTAGCTAGCTAGCTATAGTACGTTGTACGTAGACGTTGCACTCGGGGTCGTCGTCAATGGTCTCAGGAGACGAGCCGGAGCTAGCGATGCTGCCGTGCGCGAGCGCGCACGGCGAGGGGAACCGGGGAATGCAGAGTACGGTGGCGTCCCGGCGCCGCGCGCGCTGATGCGCGCATGCACAGGGGAGGCGCCCGTGCGCGCGCGGGGGCAGGCGCAGGGACAAGGGCATCAGGGGGCCGGGCAGCGTGCAGGGGCGGATCAGGTCGCGCGGTGCGCGGCGTCCGACGAACCGAGGGGCATGTGGGTAAGCCGCGCCCGTGCGCACTCGCGCGCGCTAGCGGCCAAGCGGAAGCAAACGGACGGACATAGCTGGCTGGCCGGCGCGAAGCGAGATACTAGTTGAGGTTGCAGCGCTAGCTCAGCTCGCCACTGTGCCCTGCTTGGCTCTCATGTTTCCATAAGAGGAACACGCCCCAAAGCTAGCTAGCTACTGCTACCCTATTACGTGCAGCTTACTAATTTCCGCCGTGCCCAGTATATCTAGCTAAGTTAATACTTGTGCTATTCTATCTCACTGCATGCACGTAGTAGTAACAAAGCTTCTGTTGTACACATACACATCGGTGATCGGTGATCAGCTAGCTGTAGTATACAAGCGTGGTTGAGCTAGTGGTCGTCATGGCATTGCCCAGTTGCCAGTATATCTGTATACGTGAATGTCGACAATTTTATTACTTTAGACGAAAACCGTACTTGATGATTTGCAACTAACCACAGACGACTCGATCGATAAGCTGTAGCGAAGACTGTGTGGTGGGCTAGCTCGTAGCTGCAGCCAGGTTTTGAGAAAACACGGAAACCAGATCGATTAGATGGGACGAACAGTGTCGAAAACGAGCTGTTGGTTTTGTAACCTGCGTTCCGCACAAAGGAGTGCGCAGCTACTCTACTCTAGCTCAGGCTATGAACCATGCAGCTAGCTAGCTCGGTGATGGATGCCGGGTGTCAGGGTGAGGGTCCGGGCCTGCGAGCTACTCCACATTTATACACTTGACAACGTTAGGTGCAGGCTCCGACGCACGCACGCACCCTATTGTCCAGGAGGAACAAGCTTGCTCGCGCACGCACGCGCGCGCGCGCTAGCTGCCGCAGAGCGCAGGCGCCAGGCGGCACGCACGGCCAGGTGTGCAGCTAAGAGCTAATGCCATGGCGTTGCGTTGCCCCCGGCCCTGAATGAGGGAAAGCGACACGCAATCACACGCGCCGGGATTGTTCCGCCCCGTTCCGCGCGTACTGGCCGGCTACTGGGGTAGTTCCAACGCATGCAATGCAGCGAGGAAAAGAAAAGCTAGCCGAGTAGCTTCCTGCTGCCTGCTGTCCTCGCCGGCCGGTCAGATCGGAGACGACGTGACGCTGACCGACGCCGATAATGCACAGATCAACAGCTATCATCGATCCCTGCTCATGAGCGAAGACGACGATCCCTCTCAGTTGAGTTTGTGTCAAATACTGTTTCAAGAGGTTACTCCATATCAATCATCATTGTAGCCGCTGACAATCCATAATCGTCGAATCTTTGACAGACTTAGAGCGGAAATATGCATTCCAAAACATAATTTTAGGCCGATTAATTTCAGAGATCTGTATTTTTCCAATGTTAAATTTAGGGCTTTAGGCCAATAAAAATTAGAAATAAAAGATTACCTATTTTTATTATGGTTATTTGCCTAGATTTATCACCTGTCGGTGACGTTGTCCATCTCCAATATCCGCTGGTACTGTGTGTAAGTGTGTTATTATTAATATTCATTTCATTTACGATTGTTGGAAAAGATGATCCATTGTTGATAATTTTGCTACCTTTGTTCTAAAATATAAGCGTTCATATTATTAGCAAATTCAGCATTTATAAAAAAAATTAGGCCTCCTTCGGAATTGAGTACTTTTAAGAGAAAATTCCGTATATGTCACTGAAAGTTCGTCGGTTTCCATATATGTCACTAAAAATTTGCTGTTCCCATATATGCCACTGTTTCAATTTTCTATGTCCATATATATCATTACCGTTAGTTTCGACCGTTAGTCAATGTTAGTTTTTTTTCAAAATGTCAAAATTGCCCCAGCTTACAAAGCCAGCTAGCTTACTTTGCTCCCGACCGGTCTCAGTTGCGCTGGATTGAATCAATGATTGGTACGCATGTATCGACCAGAGCAAGTGCTAGCTGATCACGGAGTTTAAATCATCATTGATTTTTAGTGAGCTGAGAGCAGTTTTGACATTTTGAAAAAAACTAACGTTGACTAATGGTTGAAACTAACGATAATGGCATATATGGACACAAAAAATTGAAGCGGTTGTATATATAGAAACAGCAAGTTTTCAGTGGCATATATGGGAAGCGGTGAACTTTCGATGACATATACGGAATTTTCTCTAATTATTAAAGGAATTTTGGAAAATTTGTATTGAATCCTGTGAAATTCATGCAAAATTCCTATGTTCTAAAGTAGCCCTTAGATTTCGTGCTATACATGTCAATAGTTAGATTAAAATTTGAAGGTACTTGATGATTCGTTGTAAAAATAGCTAATGATTAACATTGGAAACCATGAAACAAACTTATAT
>KE372822.1:85593-108335 GCA_000418225.1 Zizania latifolia | reverse complement strand
TAAACACTACGAGATGAGACGTAGCAGCACGTACGGCAGAACGCACAGATCACAGCGTACGTACGCACGCACGGACGTATTACAATGCATGCGTGCAGCTTGCTTATGTCATTCATCCGGCGTAACTTTCTCCCAGGCGCACAAATGAGATATTACTTGTCATTCTAGCATTCCAAATTTTTATCAAAATACTTGTCATTCTCTTATTTCAAATCAATTGTAGAGGTAATCTATCCTCTCTCTCTTCCCTCATCAATGCAGCTAAGCTAACTAGTACGTCTTTTATGGTTTAAAATTTTCTCTAACGTAAATTAGTAAAATGTTAATTTAATCTCTAAATTACTTATACTATAATTAAATTTTATTACTCATTAGTCCATTCAACTATTTTCATGCTCAAACTCACCCAGCCCGAGAAAAGTATTATGATCTTTTTATATTTTCTTAATTCATATGTTCAAATATAAATGTTGTTACATTTTAGGATGGAGAGACTATTTTATGGCTCTCATCTCACCTTAAATGGCAGCTTTGACAAAACAATTAGGATATACTTAATTAGGGTAATAATTAATGTAATTTTTGAAAAATGTAATGTGGCGAACCTTATTTTACGTGCTATAGATGGACTTCTACTTCGCGAAATTGTTGAAGAAGATATCAGGCTAGCTCGTCGAATTGGTGGATGGCACTGAAGCAAGCTTGAAAACGATCGACAATCTCTTGGGATTTTAAAAATCCAACCTGACGTTTCAGAAGCTAAGTGGCTTGGTTTTAGGAACCAACTGGTATCATCTAGGTTGCTGGAGGTCTTGATGGCCATCTATGAAGAGGCGTCTTGTGAATGATATTAGTGAGTGTGTGCCAATTGTTTGCTCATGCATGAACCATGAGGCGGGTGAGCGATCGACGACCGACCGCGTCGCCGACGACGGTGTAAATGGCGATGGGCACGCACGTACGGCCGGCAGTGACAGGGGATAGATCGAGATCGAGGCTGCAGGCAGCAACGTGAGATCACATCTTTGTTCGCTTGTGCGCGCGCTATCATGACCGGATCCAACAGCGACCGCTCGGAGTTAAGACGGCAGCAAAACCTCTGCGCGCGGTGGTGGTGCCGGCCGGGGCCGGCCGGCCGGACCGCCGGACTGTCACTAGCTGCTATAGCTCCATGATGAGCTATCGTCGCAGGTGCCTGCGACCACACGTATACGCTCACATACGTGATCCGAGATCAGATCGTCGACCGAGTTGCTGCTGCCTACGAGACTTTAAGTCGTCATCGTCGTCGTCGATCGTCTTGTCTTGGTCTTCGTCGTCGCCGTCTCCGTCGTGGTCACCACTCACCACTGGCCAGATCTGACCAGCCGTCCGGCCTCTTCCTCGGAATCAGAGCCACGGCAAGCCCGCCTGCCTGACGTACGTAGAGAGGGAAATTCCTGACGCCTCAGAGTATTTATTACAGTAATGAATTAATCCTCTCTCTGAATCTGAGATCGATCGACATGATGTCGCAGGCTCTTGCAGAGGCTGGAATGCATATTATATGGGTTGCTTGGCCTGAACACGCCGGCCGGTCGCCATTATTAATTAAAACTGATCGATCCATTCGATTCAGCGTCGACTGGCTATGTAGCTAGATTGATGATTGATTAATATTTCGAGTGAGCAGTGCCTGCCACATGCGATGTCGTCGTCGTCGTCGATCTCTCTACCAATTAACTCTAGCTATCGCTAGCTATGGTGATGACACTGCAGGTGAATTCTCCTGTCTTTATCAGGGTTGCAGAAGGGTATGAGAATGGATTGAAGGTATAGCATTCATGGTGACCATATATGCCTGCCTTGTGATCGACTGGTAAGGGAATTTGTTCATGGAGTATATCATTTATAACAAGCTGACGAGAGTTTTGTTAGTTCTCTCGGTTTGTCTGATGTACTTAATAGTTGCATAAGCCGCGCGTCTAGACTCTAGTTAGCGATCAGTGATCAACCACGATCTGAGTATATATTTGAAGCTGTCATCAATTGTTGGAGTGCTAGCTATCAATAAAATTACCACAAGCTATGGCGGCTGTCAAACAACATGACAAATACATATATATTGTCAACAGGGTTCTCTATATATATTTCGGAACTAAATTTCTATTTCGGTCAGAAATTTCAGGTCTGTCGGTCCCTGACTCCCTGTCCCCCCTGGATATTCTTTAGCCGGCGGAAAATTTTAATATTTTAAATTCAGCTAAAATTGTTCAAATTCATTTTTTTATTATTTCAGCAAGATTGAGCCCTGGTCATAACAATTCTTATAACCTAAGAAATTAAAAGAAAAAACCATAGCAGATTTGATATAAATGTTGGAAACGCCTTCTCTGCCGAGTGCTGAAGAATTCATCGAGTGTATTCATTTAAGCACTCCGCAAAGAGCCAGATACGCTGAGTACCAAAGGAATACACTCGGTAAACATACAGAAAAGAAACTTGATAAAGAATTATACTTAGCAAAAGTTCGAAAATGCACTCGGCAGACCCTTGTTCATAGACAGAGTCCGTCGAGTGTTCTTCGCCGAGTATAACACTCGGTGAACCCATCGCCGAGTGTATTTGGGTTGTCGCTGTGTGCCAAGGGTTTATATAAGGAGTGGTACGGCTCCTTTTCCCATGCCTATTCACTCTCCATTCTAGTTTCCATGGCCTTGGATCTTCAAATTCAGATACATTTTCTTTTTAGCTTATTTAGCTTAGTTAGTTTAGTATAACTTAATTTAGTTAATTAGTTATGTAGACGTGTATTGTTGTGTAACTTAGTTATTTTAGTTTCATAGCAGTACAATTTAGGTAGTATATTTGTTTACTAATTCAGTATAATATAGGTGTGATGACCAGATGAATAAAATAAGTAACATTCAATAAATTTTGGTTTGATGAACCACTCATGAATAACCTAGGTAGATTTTGTTTGAAATAGTCGAACTTTATGTGACTAGTAGGTCGTTATAATGTTATATAGTAGCATGGTGATAAAGTAGCCACTATTTCACATGGTCTAATTTATTGAATGTTACGTTGTGCTTTTACAGAGGAATGTTAGAAAGAGATTTTTTTAGGATTTATTATGAAGATGATCAATTTATGAATGGTCCTAAGAGGACATGCCTTAGTAGTTTTAGCTTGTAGATAGAAGTTTAAGTCGAGTAACAGAGAGAAAAGTCTGTGATGTGTTAGCTATATCAATAAAATAAATGCAATCGGATTTGGTACTTTTATCTATTGGTATATGTTATACAAACTATTTATTTTGTAATATGCACTATATTTGTCTACAATTATCATCTATAATTAAAGTTGAATTCCGAATGCCAAACTAAGTTCTTCCAAAATTTATTTAAAAAATCATGTTGCCAAACAACTTGATTAGGCCCTATATATCGACCATCCATTTGGCGATAGTGCGCCTATCGCCACATCAATAGTCGACGGGACCTCTATCACCAAATCATTTGGTCTTGTTTTGATTGTTTAAAAAACGACCTGAAATTATAATTTCGGTTAAAAAATTGATTGTTTAAAAAAATTCTCGTCGTTGTGGAGTGTGGACCGACCGAAGGCCTAGCCGGCCCAGGACCCCATGCAGGCCGAAAAATGACTGCGCCCATGGAGCTCCAGCCTGCCGGAGGAGGCAGAGGCCGTCGAGGTGTGCCACTGCCAAAATGGTCGGCAGCTCGCGTGCCTTACGTGCCGACGTGCGGCGGCAGCCAGCCGGCGGGCCACACACTGCTCACGTTATAGCAAAGGCAGGCCGCAGGCGGCGACAGGCCTCTCTCCGGCCGCCGGCAGCCGCATGCTCCTGCCGTCCGGTGCTCCATGACGCCGAAGCCCGAAAGTGCATGCAGATGGAGGTACGTAGACTGAGGCCCGTCCGGTACTTCCGTTTGGGTGAATAATCCGTCGCGATTATCGTACGGTTTGTATTTTTCAAACTTTTAAACAGCCTATTTTCGAAAAACTTTCTGTATAAAAATATCAAAAATTGTAAACCTCGTCGTAGGTTGGATGGTTAATTAATTAGCTCGATTCCACAATAATTAGGCCTCGTGCAGAACACGGGTTTTTTTCTCCTAATCATCTATCCCTACTTAGATTAGATACAACCAACTAATTGCAATTACTCTTATGAAGAAGCTCTTTCCTCCAACCACATCATCAAATTTGTCCGTTTTTGGCTGAGTTTCTGTAGAAATCAAGATTCATGGGTCACAAATGGGACCGTACTTCCAGCGACGGCGGAGCTGCTAGCATTTTCCTAATGTGATTCGGATTTTTGACCTAAATTGTACGTTTAGTTTAATAAGGAGAACAAAACAAATAAATCAACAAACTGGTTCAAATGGCATAGATATGTATTACTGTATTAGTAGAGGTAAATAAATATTTGGTATTGTCCATAAAATTTTGGGAGTACGTACAGATTGCACACCACTCATCATTTCCCCACTGCCAATGACTTCCAAATACTTATATTGGAGTGGTACACTCACTGAATCAAAATAAGGGGTGTTTAAGATTTGTAGCATCATATCAGCTCAAAAGTATATAACCAGTACTGGGAATCTGGTTAATTAGGAACTCACTATAATTTTTTTAGGTTTTGCAGCAGTTGCATTTCATAATCTAGAGAAAATTCAGAATTATTTAGAGAGTTTAAGATTTTAGAGTAGATGAACTTACCAGAATCTCCCCTAAAATCTTTTTTTTTCAAAAAGTAACTTAAAGCCTTGCAAACAGCAGCCAAGCTCTAATCCATAATCATGCACGTCTACACAGTACGCACATCACTAATATATCTATGTAAAATATTTGGTATTGTTTGTGAATATATAAATAAATATATATAGAGAGAGAGTGATTGGTAGCAAAGGGGAATTAATCAGGAGGAGGATCATCCACTTTCCTTGTCTTAGCTGAGTTCTCTTCCTTCTCTTCTCACTGTCGACTGATCACTCCGATCGATGCGTCTCCACTAAACAAACAATATTTTTTTCTTCATGAGCCGGCCACTAGCTACGTTGGCTGCTCTCTTGTGCTTGCCCCGTCATGGCCGATCCGTATCTCCCAAAAGAACATATCTTGTCGGTATAATCCATGCGGCCCTTGCATCATCAGACAAAGTAGCTAGGGTTCTTCCCGTTCTTGTTTTCCTTTTTGACAGCGACTCGATCTCGTCGGAATTGAAACCACAAGCTCCGAAACGTACCAGTGGTCTGCAGCTCTGCTTCTAGACGCGTTCTAATTAGTTTTGAGGCACTCCATATATTCCTCCATTTTTTATTTTCACAAGACGTATTTTATCTAGTTAGAGCAATTTTTTACCAATAATTACTTTACTAATATATAAAATATTAATACAGAATCACAGTTATATGTCAATGTTTTTGAATATGAATATAATAATATCAACTTGTATCATAAAAATTATGAATGGTCTCTTGATGACACCGATAATATTGAAGATAATACTCCCTCTAGTCATAAAAGGAAGAATTTGTTTCTTTTTTAAATCAACAATACAGAACCATGACTACCAAATTATTTTGCACAAAGTTAAAAAAGATTACACAAGTATAATATCATGAAAGATTTTGTTAAGACAAACTTGGCCATGTCATTTTCAAATGCCCAAAATATATATTAAAAAATATTTATGCTCAAAGTCACATTGTGTTAACTGCACGCAATCTAAAACAACTTTCTTACGACTGGAGGGAGTAATAGGGTTTGAATGGGATTGAATTCACACCAGGTTAACAAAATCACAGTTGCCCAACCCCATATCCTCGATTTTTGAGCTAACCATCGAATTGAACCGATAATAGTGATAATTGAATCAGTTACCACTGTTCAACCATCGCCCAATAACCTGTGCGAGTTATTAATTTTCAATGAAATTTGCAAGAATTTTAGAGAGTAAACAATAAACCAGAAACAAGCATCAAGGAGTTGTAAAATGTGAAATGGAGACGGCGCAACTTGTTTACATGCTTATCACGGCCTAATTTCGTGCGCGATCACCAAATGATTGACTCTAATGACACCACCCTTGCAAGCAAATTTCACATCTTGAGAAAAGCACATCGCTTTGCCTTCTTTTGTTCCTGCATGTACTTTGCTTTAGTTGTTCTCAGCTATCGCTTGGTTATGAGTATATGACGCATCGAAGTTGGGGTGGTGCATGCAGAGATCGATGCTGCTTTTGCAAGAGCGTAGCTAGCTAGCTATATTCAACATGTCATCAGCTAAAGGCAGTGATCCAAACTAAAGTCGTCCACAAAGTCTTAGCATTGAAGCAAAGATTGTCCTGCACCTTGTCGCTGGGAATGATTTATCGGTTTCAGTGATGCTGCTGTGTTCATGCGCGCTCGATGTTCACTCTGAAGGAATATTTTATTTCTGTAAATGCAGAGTTCAGAACATTGCGTAGCACACATACCTTTTCCCAGCTCTGAAACTTCCTGAAGAATATTTCATCAGTGTTCGTCTGAAAAGAAAATAAACAGTATAGTTCGTTCAGAGTTGGAACCTGGAAATGACTGAACTGTCTCTGTTCGTCGAGGAAGCCGAATAAGTTTAAGTCCGGTGAGATTCGACCCGTCGCGATCTGTGTACTGTGCATCTTCCATATTAGAACATTACAGCTGGGAAAGCGAGATATTGGAGCATTTCACAAGCAAGGGCTGAACTGGTGTCTGAAAGATAGCTGGCTCAGTTTCATGCGCCATAAGATCATCAGGACTTTCTTCCAGGGCATCTGCATGCGTGAAACGTGCATTCTTCAGGGAACAAAAGCATCCTAAGATGTGAATTATTCACAGCATGCATGCTGATATGCTGGGTCACTTAGTCCTCTGAACACTGCAAGTTGTGGGTGTCAGATATACACAGACAAAATGCTGATTGGTTCAATAATGGATTGCTTGTCTCATTTTTTTTCATCCTGGGATTAGTTCTTAGCATCTGGTAAAACTTCAGTGGAGTTTGAGCTAGAAAAGCTTCTTTAGCTGATGCTTATCACTCAAATGCGCTCTCATCCCCTTCTTTCCCTCCTGATCCTCTTTTGATCACTTTGGTTTATCATCTCTATGAAATATTCGGCGAATGCCTTTCTTTTGTGGATCATTGGAATCCTGCCTACCTTATCTGAAGAGGTGGGAAGAGATATGTGCTAAAGCAAAGTTCAGTATATTCAGAGCTTACCCAATAGCTTAGCTTCATGAGCAAGTTGTGAGATTTGGTGTTGCTACTGATATCAATTCAATAGTTTATTTAGATAGGAAAAGAAATTTTCTTTTTTTATGATCATTCAGTCATAAAAATGCTTTACAACATTCAGGCCTTTCCTTCAAAGGAAAGATTTGTTCATTAAGATCTATGCTTCAAGATTAACCACCAGTAATATTCTTGAGGCCACCACAGCCTCTCTTCAGATGCCAACAAAGCAAGATTCCCATGGATTGGTCATGGACAGGTCATGGTGAAATCATCAGGGCTCACAGGACCATAGCAGGAGCAATCAAGGATGAACAATTGCAGCACAGAAACATCGGTTCCTTCCTTAATCATCCGTGGTATTTCTCATTTACCCTAACAAATGGCTAGCACATCCACAAACTGCAATCCACCTATGGTTTTAACTTCTTGAGTGAAGATGGATGGTCGGTGCATTAAACTCAATATGGCATATGTTTCGACAACTCTAGGCTTTACTTACCTTAAAATTATGTCTGGAACTTTGATGTAGAAGCTGAATTGAATTTCGTCATCGAAAAACTTACCTAAAAAAGAAATCAATGTTTAATAACTTATATTTATCGTATGCACATCCTCTAGTTCTAATCTTTACATCTACTATCCCAAAAATCAGTCTATAAAACTAGACAGAATATGAATGGTTAAGTAATACACTTTATCTACTTTTCGCTGGTTCCGCCCCTGGCTGCCTGGGACAAGCATGTTACTTCACTGACAGATGCTTAGGAATTGCTCATGTGGGTTACCTTGGCATCTTGCCGGAGTACTTTTCCGATTCCCTCGGGTCCACACACACTCACACTCTCAATCCGCTTTTCTTCTTGATACCTTTAAAAATCAGATGATAGACTTTGATGAGCTCTTTAGAGAGAATTATTGATGATGCTCTCACTCACCTTTGCCAAAATGACCTGTGACTTGTTGTGGCAGCCAGTGTTTGCTTCTTCCCTCCCTCACCTAGCCCAGCATCATTCAAGAATCTGCTTTTTTCTCCCCTCTGGAATATGTTAAAGCCACAAGAAAACACGCGAGAAAGAGGCAGATTTTTTAACAGGTATTGCACCAGATTGCTTAAAGTAAAGCCACCCAACCTTTCTTGATTTCCAAAATGCTGTCTAGCCTTTTGATAGACCCCCCCTTTTGATTCATTTTTTTTCATGCCAAATTGGAGGCACCAGCATGAGCAAAACAAATCCCCGTATCTTGGCTCGATGCATGAGCATGAGCATGGATATGAATTCGAATATGAATATTCGCCATGTAAATTCAGACAAGCACTAGGATGGATCATGGATGTCACATAAGATGCCAGTGACAGTGTCAACTTGCAGCTCCCCTCCCATGCAAGTCACCATGATGAGATGCCGGAATAAGGGTGATGTTTTGGCAGGCTAGCAAAGCAAGAGGGCAATGCTGCGAGACAATGAAGGCCAAAGCATCTGCTGATCAGTGGACAAAACGCTTGTCCTGAAGCTAATTGTGGAGCTGACAGCATGCCAGCGAGATGAGAGGGGGGGTAGCTAACCGTGAAAAGGACCTGTGTTTTCAGAGACGGAAACGTGCGCTGCTGCCTGATCTGAGCGCCCGACTTGTTCTTTCACCTGGCGAACCTCTCTTCGTCTTCAGATCTGCAGCCGCTGAAAGTCTGAAACATCATCAGTGTTCAGTGGCATGTTCTTGGCCAGACGGATCACTGGATCAAAACAGCACAAGCAAATTAGCCAGCAGTGACACTGTCACGGTTTAACCAAGAGGAAACAAAGGAGATGTGGTTTATGCACATGCAGTTGCTTCAGGTAGATTGTCTGGATGAATAATCGAGCAGTGACCAGTGAGCAAGCAATCCAGCAGGTGTCAATTCGTGACTTGTTCAGAGCCATACCTGTCCCTGTGCATGTCTCTGCATCGCCTTTCCTGGTACGTTTTCGCAGCCTGCATGCAGCAGCAAGCAAGGCGGCCATTTTGTCAGCGACCACTTGTCGTGGGAACAACATGAGCGTCTTGGAGCAGCCTGCATGGCGCAGCACAGTGTGTGAGCTCTGAAAACCCTAGTGCAACGGGCTGCTTGCCGCCAATGCACAAGTACAGCGTGAATATGCCCCCTGCTACTCTGGTCTCTGGCTTTGGTTTTTCAGACATATTCCCCTGGTTTTTATGTCTGACCCTGCAAATCTCTCACAAAACTCTGCAACGTCTCCCACCGACGAAAGCAAACTGCAGAGTGCAATCGATGGATCTCAACCATCTCGTTGGGATCCGATGGTATGGAGCAATCGTCAGGACCCACTTCACAGCAAACAGAGATGAGGCTTCACGACAGCGTGGCTCTGCACCGTTGGACCTCAGTGGGATGGCTAGGATCCCGCCTGCTCCCTAACGTCAGAGGAGCCGATTCCCTCGTGGACATCCCAAGAACTATCCTGACAAACTTTTGTGTTGATTACAATTTACAACTCTGAAATCTCAGCAGAAAACTATAAATTGCTAAAACTATATTCGACAGGGAATCGAAAAAAAGTTCCACAATCAAAAGGAAGCTAAGTGTAAAACGAAGAGAATACGACCATCTCACATACATACGTAGGTACATACACACACGGACTGCCTTTTGACAGAAGGTTTCTTTTGATCCATGCCGATAGCTAAGTCCCGATTACTTGTGCGCTCTGAGATCTGGATTAGATTCCTCGATTCCCCTGTCATCAGAAAAGCCAAAGGCAGTTTGCCAATTACATCAGGATACTGTTGGGGTCCTCCCTCTCTGCAAACACAAAGGTTACCACTATTATTCTCTCGCACACCACCCTTGTTTCTAACCTCTCCATCTCATTTGATCCTGCTACTTCTAGAATCTAAAGCTAAAATAAACGGTCTAGATTTTAGATCTAATTGTAAGAATTAGTAGCTATAAAATCTAAAAATTAATTATAATCTAGAAACTAAGAAACGAAACTGAGAAACATAGATTCTTCATATTCTCACCGACTAAATATTCAGATCAGCCAGCTACTTGGACTAGCTAAATAGTCAGAATATCCGGCCGAAACAAACAAATCCTTGTTCATGCTCTCTGCTTTTACAGTGTTTTTCTTTTTTACAATTGGATTACACTCCTCGCGTATCTGTCTGTCTGTCTGTTGTCTGTCTGTCTAACTAATCTTCACCCGGAAGCAAATTTTGGTGTGTGGGGAAAGTTGCATCAGCCATAGCCAGGGTAGGAGCTCTGATCGTTGAAGAGAGGAGGGGTGGTGGTGGTGGTGGTGGGGCACTGAGAATCCAGCAAAGGATGAGGGCGAGAAGTGTGAGAAAACAGCAAGAGAACAATGCAGAAACAGCATACACATATATGCCATCTTCTCTCTCTCCTTCTCCGTTCCCCGTCTCTTTTTTTCGCGCACACAATTTCTATCCTTTTGAGGTGCGTGTATGTAGTTGAACTGTTTTGCTTTTGCCTGCCTACTGCTCAAAGATTCTCCCCTCCTTTCAGGTCAAAGAAGTGAAAAAAGCAAAAGAAGTGGGCATGTTTGGAACAGAACAACCGACGAGTTGAAGCTGGGGTTTATAATTTGATGCTATAAAAAAGTTAATACATGGTTTAAAAATAATTCTTTTAGTGATTTTTACATACAATATTTTTAAAAAACTACACCTTTAAGCTGTTTCACAGATGCTGAAATGAACCGGCCGGCCGGCCGGTCAGTGACGGTGGAGGGAGAAAAGATGGCTGCTGGCCCCTCACCACCACCACCCTCTCATGCGTTATATTCCCTTGAACACGCACGCAGGAAGGCAGGAGGAAGACGAGGTGGAGGAGGAATATATCTGAGTAGTGGAGTCCAAGGAAAGGAACCAACTGGGCTGAGCTGAGCTTAGCTACCCTATAAAGAGGCCAGGCACATGACGGCGAGTAGTGGAAGAAGCTAGCATCGCTTGCGATTCTGCCTGTGCGTGCGTGCGTGAGTGCGAAGAATTCGTTCGGTGCGGGGCGCCGACGTCCTCAGCTCCGGTGATCGCCGGCGGTAGCGGCGGGCTTCTGATGCTGGCGACGCCGAAGATCCTGAAGCGATACCGCGCACCGGGGTGGGCAGTGGTGGCACGCTGGAAATGTCGTCGCAGCAGCAGCAGCAGCAGCAGTACGCGGGCGAGGCCACTGCCAGGGCGCGGCTCAGGTGGACGGGGCAGCTGCACGAGCGGTTCGTCCTCGCCGTGGCGGAGCTCGGCGGCGCAGAGAGTAAGCCCGCCTTCTTGCCCTCCGGCCGGCCGCTCGCCCGCCCGCTATGGCGGGCGGCGGATGATCGCCTCCGCGTCTCTTCCTCTGATCAATTCACGGGCCTGACCGATCGATCGCCTTAATTGTTTCTTGCCACCATTACAGGAGCGACGCCCAAGTCTGTGCTGAGGGCCATGGCCGTGCCGGGGCTCACCTTGTACCACCTCAAGAGTCACCTCCAGGTGCGTGCGTCTCGCCGCCGGCGAGCTCTTCGAGCAGCCGATCAGCTTCTCACAAAATCTGCATCAATTCTGGTTTCTGACCGTGAAAAGCTCGCTGCTGCTGCTGCTGCTGCAGAAGTACCGGCAGGCGGTAAGCCGCGGCGGCAACGGAGAAGGCCTGAACGACAGGCCATTCTCGTCGGAGCGCCAACCAGACGAGCACGACGGCGATTGCACCGCCGCTGAGTCGCATACGACTGCTTACCATGGCGGCGGTGGGGGCGGCGATGCTAAAGAATCTCTCCGTGATTCTTCCAGGAGCATGGTGAAGATGCAGAGGGAGGTGCAGAGGAAGCTGCAGGAGCAGATTGAGGTAAAGAAAAGGTTTTCACTTTTCAGAGCTGGTCCAGATTGTCTGTCATCTCGTGGTCGCCGAGCTGATCGAGCATGTGTTTGATCAATCCATGGCAGGTTCAGAGGCATCTGCAACTGAGGATGGAGGCGCAGGGGAGGTACCTGCAGTTGGTGCTGCGCAGGGCACAGCAAGTCCTCGCCGACCACAGCCTGGCCAGCTCGCCGGAGGCCGCCAAGGTGGAGCTCTCGGAGCTCGTCTCTGCCGTGGAAACAGAGTGCATGTCCTCCTCCTCCCCGCAGCGGCGCCACCACTCCGCCCCAGCCGACAGCTGCGTGACCACGTCGTCGTCAGAGGCGGAGAGCAAGGCCGCCGGGTCCAAGCGGCTCCACACCAGCGACTGCACCGTCGAGCAGCCGGTGCAGGTCAAGGGAGCCTTCCCTTTCCTGCAGAGGCACCACCAGTCAGAGCAAGAGCAAGAAGAAGAAGAAGAATATGCAGGAGCAGAGGATGGAAGCTCATCAGAGATTGATCTTAACAGGTAGATGCAGAGGCAGAGGAGCAGCAGATTCCAGATGCATCTCTGCTGTGCTGTGCATTGCAGCAGGTGGTGATTGGTGAGGAGGCCTTCAAGGCTGGGACCATGCAACAACAAGGCTTTTGAGCAATATCTGCCTGCTACTGGTGCAACAGCTACTGCTGCTACCCTCATTTCTATGATATATATTTTTTATTTCAATTTATATATATATAGCTATGCATGCATCTGGTTCTTGTGTTTCACGTACCTGTAAAAAACTGGGATTGGAATTGGAGGCAGGCCCAGCTGCAGAGTGCAGAAGCATGTGGCATGCTTGAGGTGCAAGAATATATAGAACTGTAGGGCTGAATTATGCAGCCAGTGAGAATGATGCTTTAGGGGCCAATGGGATTGCCATTGAAAGATGAAAATGGTTTGTAGCGTAATTTAAAGAGCAAGGTTGATTTTTAACAACTGAGCTCAGTGTGGATCAAGTTTAGTTACAGTGGTTGCAGGCTGATTTGGCACCCATCAGTAACAAGTACAGTGAGTTATTCAGTTTGCACTTTGCAGTAAGAATAGCAGATCACTTGATGTACACTTCACCATGGATTTGCATAAGCAGAATAGAAGCTGAACCACACAAAAATCTTCAGTTTTCAAAAGTTACAAAGTGATTACACCATGATCTTTCCATTAATCCATTCTATAGCAAGACTGATGCTAATGAATGTTTCAAAATGTCATAGATGCTAAGAAGAATAACACTATGCGATGCAATATAAAGATATAACCTGAAAGGCAACTGGTTAAAGTTGAACTAATGATATCTCGACGAAGATACAACACAGACCTTGTGTTTCTTAAGAATATATATATGATTTTTGTCGGTTTACCTGCTGCTGCTCCTTCACCGACACCAGATGAAGTTAGTGGATTGAGAACAAGTAGCCCTACGTCTTTAAAAAAGGCTCAAATTCAACAGTTCCTGTTCATATTTGCCTGACGCCGATGGAGAAAGGATCATATTAAGATATAAGATCCTAGGTTGATTCCCATAATCCCATAGCTAGTAGCTAGGATGATTGATCCAATATCTGTAAGCAAAAAATCCATTACCAGGAATGCGATGGACCTAGGATACAAGTAAATGAAACAGTATTAGTCTCTCAAGAAAAATATTGGCTTGAGTTGCCAACCTAATATTTGCATTCAGATTTGTTTTTTTGGACTGTCATAGTGCCATCTACACTTTATTCTGATTGCAATGTATAACACAACAATGTCAGGTTCATTTCTATTCCCTACCATGAAAAATGATGTTTTGTGTAATTGTGCATTCAGTCTGTTGAGAGGTTTATCTGTCAGACAGGAACTTATGCTCCTGATATCCCATATATTTGACGTTAATATATATCCAACAAAATAGTCGAGTGACAAGAGATAACAGATATGCAATATTGATAATAATCACTTGCAGACATCGAACTGAAAGTTCTTGGAGATGCCAATATTAGGCTTTCTGTCACGAGCATATCTGCTAGCTTAGCAAAGACAGCCCACTCGCTGACCCTTGCTGCTTCGAAGAGGCCAATGAAGACAGCTTGACGACGGTGCTAGGACATGACATTATCAAGCAACACCCGGAACATAAGAACAAATAATTCAACGGAAGGGCCTACAGGTTGGACAATCAACAACATTATTGGGAATTGGCGTTGATTGGCAAGTGGAAATTATGTGATATGTCCTTCAAGAAACAAAAGGGTGTCACTACATGTTCGATTCACAACATCTTTCAACTGAAAAGCAACATCACGAGCTTCCATGAAATTTAAGTACTAATCACCAAAAGCATTGTCAGAAAGAAAGCAACTTGCCCAGTAATTTCAGTAAATTTCCCCCAAATTAGCCATGAAAAACAGTGCAAGGTCGCAACTTTGCAATCACAGGGGCTTCCTCCGAGCGAAAGCAATATAGAACAGGAGGACGAAGAAGGCAAGGTACCTTGATGTTACCGGTGTTTGCAAGGTTGAGCCTCCCTCCTCCTCCTCCTGAGACGCCGGCACCGGCGACGACCAAATCCACTCCCTCCACGGCCGTCCTTACTCCCAGCAGCCGGCCTCGGCATCGCCCCGTCGGTCTAGGCTTCTAGCGGTGGAAGTCCATGGATGTGTCAGGACCCGAGGGGAGAACGCCTGCGCCCAGGCTATGAGCCCATCTGCCCATGGAGTATTTGACGGAGTAGAGGACTGCCGTCGGGCTAGGGATTTGGCCGGGGACGAGGGCGAGACTCCGCGGTTGCAGGAGGGGAGGTCAGGGGACGGCGGGAAGTCGTCGTCGGCGGCGAGCAAGATGATCTGCTCGCTAGCATGGCTTCAATGGAGCTAGACATTTTTAACTCTCAAAATTAGGGACGTGAATAGATTTTAAATATATAAATAAGTTATTTAGGAGTCTATTAAATTTTTTTACTCTAATTTAAGATTATCTAAAGAAAAAATTCAAAATTTTAGCTCCAATTTAATATTTTATAAGACAGTAAAATTTCGGCTCAAACTTGAATTTTGAAATCATTATAGTCAAATTTTGCAATACCCTATCTGATCACACGAATGAATTTAAAACATTCTAATTAAATTTTGTAATACTCCATCTGATTGTAAACAGCACAGCCACCATGAACTCAACCAACAAATTATCTCTGTACAGCTTGAAAAACAACCTGAAGAAGTCACAGACTCACATTTCATAAGACATAGAAGTACAGTATCAACATTCCAAGACAATGTCTGTGTTAGACCCAACCCAATGTTCCATGAGCCACATCAAGTGAACTGTCAGAGCAGACTTCAGAGGCAATGTTTAGATTCCGGTGCCTTTTTGTACATGCAATACTTATTCATTCATTTCAAGATCTGTCTGAATTTGACAGAGTTATTGGTGTTCAGAAACAATTGTACATTTGCAAGTTTTAGCCTACTACACCAGACATACACCAGACATACAGAGGGTGCTGGTGATGCTGTATCACAGTTTGAATGAAGTGCTCCCTCTGTCCTATAATGTAAAATTTGTCTAAATATAACAACTTAGCACGCTTAAAAAGGTAATTTTTATCTTTAAAGTACTCATACTATTCTCATATTACTCTTAGGCTCACACTCACCCATCTTGAGAAGAGTAGTATAATTTTCTTACTCATCTCCTTAACACATATACTCAAGCTTAAAACTTACTACATTTTGAGATAAAAGTACTTCACTACATTGACAAAAATGGTAGGCTAATTTGGAGATCTACAGTACTTAGCAGGGCATGCTATTTCATTTACAGCTGTTTTTATTCTTGCATGTGTGTAATGCTTCTCTACAGGATGTTATTGCAGCACTCCTTTTTGTCATGGTTCCTCGGTAAATAGTGATATTAGCGAAAGAATGACGGGATTATTTCCATCGCCTTTTAGCAGTAAAGAATGATTGGATCAAATCTGACCAAAGGCTGATGAGAAGAACGGTCCATTATGAATTTTTGCTTTGAAGTTGGCATGTGCAGGAGAGCGCCTTGCGATGACCTTGAGCACTTATTCTGCTCAAGGAGGGCACACACCAATATACTCAAAACCGACAATGAGGAAAGCTAGGCCTTGAATGAAGAGGAATACATAGTATCCCTTCTTTGCATAAAACACATCATAGAAACCGCTCACAATTATGCAGATTCCAACAAAAAGTTCTGGATAGTGGTACCTGACAGGAAGAAGGCATGTATCAACATTAGCCAATACTAGAAAGTCATATCTCCTTCGAAGTGTGTCCATTCTCACGAGTTGGTAAGATTTGTATTTAGTAATTCAAATGAATTTATCGTATTAACTCTGAAAGTTCTGAAAATAAACTTTGCTTACCTGTCCCAGAATCTTGCTCGCCTCTTCTTGAGCTTTGGTACAAGAGTTGTTAGCTCCACATCTATCACTTTCACAGTATCTGATCCATTGGTGGCTGGCTTTGTCTTGTTGGCGTCTCCCAACTTCTCGGTGACAACCCACTCATTGACTCGTCCAGCCTCTAGAATACCAGTTATTGCTGCATTTATCCGGTGCAACGACATGACATTCTCGAATAGAACCCAGAGAATCACAAGATGAAATGAACTGAAAGAGAGAAACTTTCTGGTGTTAACTGAACGTGGCATTAACACTGACATTTTGAAACATAAATCTCAGGATGCTAGTTACCTTGGTGTTCCAACAGCCTTCAAAAGGGTGATAACTGTAGGAACATAGACTACCCCCCAGAGAGGAATTTGGACCTCAGGCAACCAAACCGACAAGGGGATGACAAAGCAATAGTAGATGAATGTCACTGTGTGAGCAGCAATCTTCCCAACAAAGAAGAAATCGTACCAGAGGTGGATTTTGTTCCACAATGACACTTTCTACACAGGGAGAAAGTGTAAGCATGTAAGCCAATAAGATGGCGTAATCCATTAACCAAAGGCAGCCTGATCAAAACACAAACCTTGGTTTCCAAAATCTCTACCATCATTTTCTTGAACAAATTTGCTGGTCCACATGACCATCTGTGCTGTTGAAACCGGTATGCCTTGAATGTGCTTGGTAGCTCACTCTTGACCTAACGATAAAACAAAACCGTAGCATATGGATCATTAGGTTTGTTTCTTGTCAAGATCCCTAGTTTCTGACAAGCAAGTGAAGGAGCATCGACGTACTTTGACATCACCAACATAAACGAATTTCCATCCCTGCAGAGTCGCACGAACAGCAAGGTCCATGTCCTCCACAGTTGTCCGATCCTTCCAGCCACCGGCATCGTCAATTGCTGCAATCCTCCATACACCAGCTGTCCCTGGGAGGTGAAAACATTGTCTTTTAAGCCCACGAATGACTACATGACGTGCTGACTGGATGTTTGGACCATCTATACACATGATAGATAGACTGTACCATTGAAGCCGAAAAACGAGTACACAGAAGACCCTGCCTCTTGCTCATACTTGAAGTGGTAGTCCAATGACATTTCTTGGAACCTTGTCAGCAGACACTCATTAGCATTAACTGCATACACAACATGAAGATGGTTACATCAATTAAGCTATAACATCACACTGTATCATTCTCATTTGACAAGCTGTAATTTGAGCTGTTAGGAGTACAACAAAAGAACACATATGCACTGACTACTGACCAAATTTCCAGCGAGCCTGGACAAGGGCGATCTTTGGATTGTGCACGAGGAACGGAATGGTCCTCAGGAGGAAATCAGACTCTGGCTGGAAATCGGCATCGAACATGGCAATGTATTCGCATTCTTTCACATAGTCGTGCTTCAATCCTTCCTTGAGCGCCCCTGCTTTGTACCCCTTTCGGTTCAGTCTGACCTCGTACTTGATGTTCACGCCTTTGCTCTTCCATCTCTGGCACTCCACCTCCACCAAGTCCTGAAAACCGAAATGGAAAAATAATGGGAATGCGTTCCTTGCAGGAATTATCAGTTATTCTCAATGCTCTCGCATTCAACCTTGGATAGTAGCAGGTTAACAAAACCGTTCGGTAACCACGGTTACCGGTTACCGACATACCGCTCACGCTCGGTACTGGCGTACCAACCGGTTTCATTTAAAATTCAAATTTGAAATTAAAACAAATAAAATAAATTTGAAAAAAATACAAAAATAGTAGGTAAATTAATATGATTTATGGTGAAATTAGTTTTCAAAAATATTTAACTATCACAAAGTTATGAATCAAGCAGGATGAATAAAAATATAAAATACAAAAATAATTCATTTTTAATCTTCTTCACTCGTTATTGTTTAATTCTTTATATGCAGGCCTTTTAGATTAATGTCATATGTTTGATCAAACAAAATATCATTCTTGATGAGTGTTGTTCGTTAATTATTTGTTTGAAACCTATTGATCCATAAACACTCACACTGTTGAGTCATAAGACTTATTCAGTTGATTCACGTGCACGTAAGATCTGTAGCTGTTGGTATGTTAATTTATATGCATACAAAATTTAGCAATTCACATGCACATAAGGTACTAGGCTGGTGAAACAAGAATATTCAGCAATAGTATGGCAACCTTGTGTTGCACACACTATTAATCTAATGTTAAAGAGAACAACAATTACTTCCCGAGGTCGACAACAAACGTTTAATGCTTTCCAGGATAGTTATAGCTCTAGTTCTGACTCTACAGCGTACGGCAATATAACTTATGGGTATCCTTATCCGCATTCTTATCCGTATCCTTATCTCATTCTAGAAGCTACTACTGCTAGATATGTATACGAGTAACAAGATCATCAATTTTATTCCATGTTATATAAAGAATGATAATCCACTACAATTTAAACATGACACAGCTGGGAAGAGTACAAAGCAAATATTCTTGCTTTATGTGGCTTACAACTAATGTCTACAGATAAATACAGTGCCGCTTATAACCATTGGAGCCAACAATGATAAGTTAGAAATACTCGAATTGCCAACTAACCATGTTGTTTTGTAATTTGTATTTTATTATAAACTTATAAAATTTATGGCATTGTAAGTTTCCTATTTATCTCGAAAAATAATTTTCTACGATTTTACAATTTTTATTTTTTACTAAAAAATTGTCTGACTGGTGCCGCGGTAACCGAGCTCAGTACCACGGTTACCACGGTAACCGAAATGCATACCACAATAACCGAATTTGAAACCGTTTCGTGAACTGATCTGAATTCAAATTTTGAAATGTAAAATTTGATCGAATTTTTTCGGTAACCGTTCGGTTACCCTGGTAACCGCTATCTCGAGCCCAAACGGTATCTAGTCATAAAATGGTTTTGTTAACCCTGGAAGTTGGACTTTGCATTATCAGCATTCAGCTAGCCTTTTTTCTTGAATAACCAAACAAACCAGATCCTATGGACTAGGAGTATTGGAGACTTCCTAAAAGCTGAATCCTACAGACGAATCAATAACCACAATTCCGGCACACCAGTAGAAACTAGGAACTACAGATATTCTAGCCAAAATGTTGATAAAGATAGAGTCTTTATCCTACCAAGTCGCACCAACAGCAAAGGCAAACCTAATCCCGTAAAGCAAACCTGCGATGCCTCCGACCCACGAGACGCCGAGATGAAGCATTCCCTCACCACGAGATCTACACCCCACTACTCCGTCGCCTTCCCGTAGCACCACCACCACGACCACCGCGTCGGGCCGCCGCCAGCCGCCATCATCCTCATCGAGGTTAGTCTGGGGGATGTTCTCTCATGTGACATGCTAAATCTAGTCCAACATAAAAGTTCACGGCCCAAAGATTACTGATCCTCGAGACCTGACGTTCATCATGGAGGAGTCAATAAATTTGTGATGAAATTAAAAAATGAAGTATTCATTATTAATAAAAATAGTATTGTGAAGTTATAGATAAAAATGAAAGTAAAGTTTTTTTTTTTTTTACAAAAGGGAGTAGTTTGAATGTTCAATCAAACGAATTTAATGTTAAAAGGCTGATAAATTTTTTTGATCAAATCCTTAGGGGCTTAAAATACTTGTCGTATCGTAATCTGTGCCTATTAGAGAGATAATAAAACGACCGATAATCTACACATTGCAGATTAGAACGGTCCTAACTCCTAAGTCATCGGACTGCCCAGAATTGTTTTTATTTAAGAAGCAAAACGCAACCATAATTTAAGAGGTACTTGCAAGTTGCAATTAATAACTCATATTACAAATTGTCCAGACAAAAATCAATCCGGATAGGATTGAAAATAGATTGGATATGGATGGATATTAGTGATATTACATTTTTTTTGGATTTGGATGTGAAAACAGATACCTCAAATACGGATATGAATATGAATTGAATATAAATCGGATACGAATAAAATTATAGAGATTTATCATAACACAAAAAATGTTTAGGCAGACAATAAATATTCTCAAAATTTAGAATATTTCAAAATCTTTCGAATGATCTCCTTTTTAAAATTTTAGAGAGAATGTTAGATTTTGAACATTAAAAATCCTCCCGTTTTAAAAATTTTCAGATTAAAAAAAAACTTTTTATCTTCTTTGTCTTTGTCTTTCTCCTTTCTTGTCTATTTCCTCTCTCTCCTCTCTTCTGTTTTCTCTTTTCTTTCTCTTCTCTCTTCGCACTTCCGTCTGTCTCCTGCGCGTGGCGCGGGGGCCTCAGGGCAAGCGATAGAGACATGTTGGGGTACCAGCGGGGGCGGTGACTAGAGCGGGGCGTCGACGGGGGCCGCAGGCGACGTTATAGTATCGATGGTGTTCTTCCTATCAACATCCAGATTCCGCCGAATAAAAAAAATTGCTTCTCTCTCCAAAAAAAACAAGAATGTCCGGTCTCAAGTGTCAGCATCACGGAGTGGGGGTTTAACGAGAGAGCATTGAACGACGCAGCCCATCAACTGGAGGACTTAATTTCATCCATCCCATCCGGATCGACGTATGAGCAAACACCGATCTGTGCGTACTTGTGCACGGCATGCACGCTAGTCATCGCGCGACGACATACTCCGGCTTTGCGTTTTACTATCAGTAATGTTATACGTTAGTGATCGGAGGGACGTACCCTGCAAATGCATAGCCGGTCGTGGATGGGCATTGATTGATGATCGGTGAGGGGGAGGAAACGAGAAAGTCGTGATCTCAGCCACTTGGCTGAGATCTGACGGCGCCCACTGATCTCCGCTTCATCGTCGACTACCGTCCCGTCCTGCTCCGGCCACTGCCCCCCTCTCTAGCCACCGCCTCACCCTGCTTCGGCCGCCACAAAGCCCCACCCTGCTTCGGTCGCCGCCGTGATGTCCACGTCCGTCATCGGATCTCAGCCAAACAGCTGAGAACCTGACGTTAGAGAATCCGTTCTCGAGGAGGAGGGGGACGCTAGCTAGCAAACGACCACCACTCACATGTCTCTTTCTTAATGTGCTCCCTGCCATAATTTCTACCTTCTACCACACGTCATCACGATGCGTCATTGTCGTCTTAAAGTACAGTTTGTTTTTCTTGTTCTTATTCTCTCTATTTATTTTTTTCTACCATGAGCCAGGTTCAACCGTAGTTTATGATCAGATCGATAATAATACTAATAAGATCAATTACCGTATTAATGAAAAATAATGTTGTGATTTTATTCTAGTACCGGTCGGAATATACCATTTTGGCACTGGCTGGCGCACCTGTCAGCCGCTCCTCTACACCGTGCGCGCGCGATGCGTGACTACGTGGCCATGGCCCTCCCGCCTACGTGGCAGCCCGGGAGGTGTCTGAGTTATGGCGCGGGTTGGCCGTGGCCGGTCTGGCGGCGCGCTCGCGCCTCGCGGACGAAATGGCCAGCTCGGCGGCCGGCGAACGGCAGCGTGGCATGGCAGAAAACGACAAGCGGTACAAACGGGCAGAGATGGGCGCAAGGCGCAAGCTAGCTAGCTCCGCGTCTGCCCCGCCGCTGCCACCGACGAGTTGCCGGCCACAAAAGGACACCCCGTTCACACACGGTCAAAACTTTATAATTCTTTAATAAATGGAGGTATAGTCAGTAATTATATAAAAACACAAAAATTAGAGGCATAGATAGGACAGTTCAAAGGGCACACTTGTATTATTATCGGTCTGGCTTAAGATGCATTTGACGCATGGTTATATTATTTTACGTTTTTTAAGCATTGTTTACGAACGAATTAATGGCTGGAAATTGCAGTTTGACATGTGGGAGAAGAAAAGGCAAAGAAAAATAGTACAAGAGAAAATGATTTACCTTTACAACGGGGTCAGTGGAGTCGTCCAGCACCTGTATCACGATGCGGTCGGGCTGCCAGTCCAGCGTGCACGCCGCCCCGATCGACAGCTTGTACACCTGTGCCAATTAATCACCGGGAATTAAACAAACTTAATCACCTGCTCCACTGGCAAATCGGTCACCATCATCGCCGTCATTAATTAAGCTAGCTGGTTAATCACTTCCAGATACGGTAACGCTCTCTCACCTCGCGCTCGTTGAACATGGGGATCTGGACGAGAACCATCGGGAACGCGGCGGCGCCCAGGCCGGCCTCCTCGTCGTCGCCGGCGGCGGCGGCGGAG
>KE372822.1:35473-48089 GCA_000418225.1 Zizania latifolia | reverse complement strand
GGCGGCAGGGTTCGGACTCTACCTGAGCCCACCTGGGCGGGCGCGGAGGAGAGGGAGCGGATT
Source organism: Zizania latifolia (assembly GCA_000418225.1). Taxonomy (NCBI): domain Eukaryota; kingdom Viridiplantae; phylum Streptophyta; class Magnoliopsida; order Poales; family Poaceae; genus Zizania; species Zizania latifolia. Next base: position 48,026 of record KE372822.1, on the reverse strand, counting down.
GCCGGAGGCGGCGAGCCCTGGTTTTGATGAGGAAGGCCGGAGCAAAAGGTATACGCGACCCTAGATCTTAGAAATCTGACTAGTCTCTCCGCCTGCTGCTTTGCTACCCCCCGCCACCGGCCCGGATTAGGGGGGCGGGTTTTTGGCCGGCGGGTCTGGTTCTGCCGTCGTCGCGGAGATCGCCTCTCGTTCGCCGGTTTCGTGTTGCGCTGGGATGGATGACAGGTTCTCGTGCGTCGGTTGTCAGATCTACCTTGTCTGAGGTTTTTTGGACTTCTGGCTGCGGAATTTTTCTTTGGGTCAATCAACATCTTTTCTCTGCGTGTCTGGATAGAGGTGCTCTCCGGGAATTCGTCCAGCTCCCAGATCTGCTTGCTCTCACGGGGATTGATTTTCTAGGAAGAACAGCTGGTGCTCGTTTTGGTACGGAGGCCGATGGCTGAGGGAACAGGGCAGTTGACTTGACTCGTGGAGGAGCTTTTGTTTTGTGTTGATGTCATGGGGGGTTCAGTCCTGGAAGAAAATCCTTACTTTGGTTCAGTCCTGGAAGAAAATCCTTACTTTGGTTGCTTCTGACGTTCCATATGTGCTGCGACAGAAGTGATTATTTGTAGCCCGGACCAGAAGTTCAAAGTTTTTCTTAATTACTGAAACGTCCAAGTTAGTTTGTCATAATTGGTGCCTGGGGCGGTGGTGGCTGGCTGGCTGAGGAAGCATCGTTTTAGTTTTTTCATCTTGCTTTCGCACATGCTATGTGGGCTGTGATGCTATTATTCTTCACACAGTATCGTACGCTTTGGTGGTGTGGTGCTCAACTGGAACCTTCTGTTGTTTTTGTTTTCCAGAGGATTTTGAGGTATCTATTGGATCTGAGGGTGCAGTTGATGTGAGAAGTTCTCCTGTTTCTTCTGCAGCAACAGGAAGACGATCTGGTTTAATGGTATGCAGTATGCACATAATTTGTACAACACATTAGTTTGTGCCCTTGTATTCTCAACCAAGCTGAAAACTTGTCATTGGGTACAATTTGCTAAGTATCGATGTTATTCTTCATCTTTTTTTTACCTAATGCTGTATGGGTCCTTGACTAGTTTGGTTCTCTTGGCAGATTCGGCTGTGCACTTGCACTGGAAGGTCATCATTGTCATCACTTCCTAATCTTAATAACTCAGGTATTTCAATGACCTGCAAAGGATGTGGTGGTGAATCATCAATAGACAGAGGCGGGCCTTCCTGTAGCAGCAAGCTTAACACCATGGGCTTGGAGCTTCCAAGACCTATAGATCCTGAGGTGAGATGGAAGACTTTAAACAGAAGACAAAGAGCTGCAAGGAGAGCAAGGACCTCTTTCTCTGGAGAAGACAGAATGAAGGATGAAATTAGATCTTTCTATGCATTTGACAATGGCACTAGTCAGGAATTGGCACAAGAAGATGCTCCTGTTTCTGAGTCAGAGAAGGTTATTATTTTTCTCCTTTAGAGTACAATGAAGTAAGTGCCAATACACTTCTTGAACGCCAATTTTATGAACTATTTAATGATATATTTGCAGCTTGGGGTATCTATTCTTGGCCGGCGCTTTAGTGAACCTGTGGAAAAGGTTCCAATAAAAAAGAGAAGGTTTCTTATTGACTGTTCTCCATCGCCTCCATCCACTCCATTGCTTATGGACCCATATGAAAAACCGCTGAGAAGATCTTGTGGAGGTATCTCATCACATGGGAAGCATCACAAGGCTACAACACTGGGACTTGATTACATGGAGGAAAAGAAGGGGCCTTTTGATGCCGATGATTTTTCTGGGATATCTATACTGGCTGCTGCTGCCTGCGAGAGTGAGATAGATGGTGTCATACTAAATGTCGAATGCTTGAAGTCAGCCCACTGTGTCGAAGAGAGGAAGCCAGAACATATCAGTGGTAGTTCTGAGTTGAATCTCCTAAGTGAAGCAAAGGAGGAAATGCTAAATACTCTGGGTGCTTCAAATTGCAAATTAGACTGGACTCTGGAGTCATCTGAATCTGCTCCTGATATGAAGTGTGTGTTTTCCACTACATTGAACAGTGAAAATCTTGTCAAACCTGCAGATGCGCCTTATTCTGCATTCAGCAGTGCAAAGAAAACAGATGGTTCTTCATCTGCTTCTGATGCAAAGTCTTCAGGTGTTACCATGTCAATCAACTCAAGTAATCCGGATAAATCTGTAGGTTGCTTACAAGATGTAGTTGTGGAAACTAAACATTCCAATAGCACTTGTGACTCGCGGTTGCACTGGGATCTTAACGTTGCAATGGAGGCATGGGGCACTAACTGTGGCGATGGTGATGATTATGATCATGATAATAAGGATCCTGTAGCGTTTGCTATAACCAGTTGTAATGATGCTGAAAATGCAATGAACAAGCTGCAGGCGTGTCAAACTCCTTTTCACTCAACAGTTGCTGGTAACATTAATCTTTCCGAGGACAAAATTCCTGTGATTGATGTACCAAAAGATGCCTGTGCAAAGGGCAACAGTGATTTTGCAGGTGATAGTTCATCTCAACCTTTGTGTAGTCTGTCTCCGCAAATTGTGCAGATATTGGAGTCTAAACCACTACATGGGAACAATTCATCTGCAGAAACAAAGGATTTGCCTGGTTGCAGTTATGTTTCCAAAGTAGAATCACACCTAGGATCTGATCCTGATTGCAATTCTTTGGCTCTTATGACTGAGCGATTTGCATTGACTGCAAATAAGGAGAAACACAATGTTTCACATGCCTCAACCCTTGACTACGCAGGTCTGTCTCAGGTGGCTTCTACTGACAATCTCGGTGGAATTAGTTCAGTTCAGAGGGGTGAACTGGGCTCCAGAGTGAAGCCTTTTGCGAGCCGTTTAGTTTCTGAGGAAAGCACAAACCTTGCAACAGTAACCGTTTTCAATAAAAGTTCTACTGATCTTGGCTGCAGCAATAATAAACTTGGGCAAGCTTCCCAACAAAGCATATCTGAATTCAAGAACCAAGATCTTTTGGATGTTGATTCAGGAACTAGTAAAATCGATCAGTCAGCTAATGACAAGGTTAAACATGGAACCGATGTATTGACCATTTCCAAGAGAGCTGCAGATGCAGATAATGATTTGGACCTTCCTGATTCTCATATGAATAGTGACCCAGGTTCTTCTGATTGTGATATGGACCTTGCGCATGAAGAAGATGGTGCTAATGCAACTGTTAGTCAAATTGGCACTTGTGGCAACAGTAGCAATGCGGTAACATATCACATTACCGATGATGCCCATCAAGCTTCCTGTATAAATTCAGAATGCACCAAACAAGCAATTACTGACATGGACATCATTGTGGATTCACAATCTGGAGAACAAAGTTACCTTGGGAAGGTCGTATCGAATACTTTTATAGAGCACTGTATTGAAACAAAGGCATCTCATATTAATAAAGATCTTGCTTGGACTGTAAATATTGGTGCTGAGGAGGATGATTCTCAATATGAGGATGGAGAACTTAGGGAATCTGGTGAGTATTGGGGAGATGACTGTTATGACGAAATTAAACATGATAATTACGAGGTGTTAGATTACAAGGAAGCAGAAGGTGCCCCTCGCATTTCTCCCCTCCCTGTTGGTTCCATGTCAAAGAATATATGCAATCCAGATGCTGATTACAATGGAACACGTTCCAGGAAGGAAGATGGTGATGTTTCACCAGCTGCATTGGAGCATTCATGGTCAACTAACAGCATAGATGATGGATCTGGAATGATGTGTGCTGGAAGCACCGGCGAAAAAGCTCTAAGTGTTCATTTGAGAGTGAATGGTGAAACTCGCATACATGAGGTGAACCCAGGCCGTGTAATAGCTGGATCTGTTGCAACAGTCAGCCAGTCTGAAAGGCTCAATGATGGTTTAGGGGATGACCTTTCAAGTCTCAGAACAAAGCCCACAGGATGGGATATGTTGCCTGAAGATCAGAGGCATTCTCAACATGATTCAAGGGACACAGTTGATTCTTCTAACTGGTGTGTTTTGAGCACATTAGATGCAGCTGGAGGCAGTGAATCATTGCGACATAGGGAGTCATCGAATGGAGATATGCAACCACGAGCCGATCGATCAAGATCATTTGACAAACCCCACAGAACTGAGCTATGCAGGTAAGTTAATAGTGACTTTGTTTAGCTGTCATCTTGCAGGTAATTTAACCCTGATTATCCAATGTCACTGCCCTAGTTACTAATGTTATGATCCCTTCTTTCATCCAGATCTGATGATGGTTACGCCTCAGGTTCAAAGGCTGAAAGAACCATTGATGTTCAGAGAGCACATGAAAGGGGTGGAGCATCACATCATATTCAAGGTAGCGGCGGAGTGGAACAGCGGGTGGAAAATTCAAACAGTTCTCGTTCTACCAGGCACAAATCGCCTGATTATTATAATTATGGCCCACCTGGTCCAAGGAATGCTGCAGAAGCTGCTGTTGCAAAGATGCAGAGCAATGGCTTTGTTGTTGCACCAGATGGCACTCTGGTAAAGGCTGTTGATGCCACAAATGCTGGTAAAATGACTAGAAGGGTGAGAAACACTTTAAGTAGCTCATACCATCCTCTGTCTGGACGTGATTCTCCGATTGACAGAGATGGAGGTTGTGGGGTGTCCAGAGGTCCTGCACATACCAGGGAAGCATCCCCAGAAAGGCGTTTTGGTGCTAGTGGTAACCGATCTGTTCGATATGATCCTGATATGGATAATTACCGTACTAATGTAAATACAAGTTCAGTTCGATGCTCACTTTCTAGTAGACAAAGGAGGTTCCCACCACATAGGTCACTTAACCTTTCACATGCTCACAGCAGATCCCGTTCTGGGTCAAGGTCTCGATCTCCACATGTTTGGACATCACCTAGGAACAGAAGGGAAATCATGGCAAATGGTAGTTCAAGTTTATGGAGGCATAGTAGATCGCCACCTAATTACTCGACTGAAGTTAGAATGGGAAGAATGACTTCACCTTCTAGGCAATCTGGATTTGGAGATCGAGTTATGCACTATAGCCCTTCATCAAGAGATCATGCTTACTCTCAACATGCTTCTACATGGGTTGATGGAAGGAACTGCTCAACAGTTGATCTTCCTGATCATAAAAAGCGATATTCAAGGAGGAGCCCACCCCTGAGAGTTGCCTCAAGAAATGACAGGTTTGATGTAATAGACTCCCATGGACGCCCAAGGTCCAGAGAATTGTATCGCCCAACACAGGAAAGAGTTCCTTATGGCTTTGAAAGGGGAAGAGGAAATAAGCATGATGGGAATGGTGACGAACAAAGGGATTATGCTGATAGATGTGAAACTCGTTCTGTCAAGCCATATGATGGGAATGCTGCCACAAAACAGTTCAGACATAACACGGGAGATAAACTTCGGCCGCATATTTCAGCTCCCAGATCACCAAATGCCCAAAGAAGGGGAAGCCCTCGGAGATTTGATAGGGGCTTTGAGAGGCAGCTGGGTGTTGATTTGCCTCGTAGAACTAAAGAAGATAATAAAAATCCCTTCAGATATGATTGAACTGGAAAGCAAATCCATGCTGGAAGCTTGGAACTGAATCATTACTATTTGACAAAGGACTACCTTGACAGCATTGCTTGTGTTCTGTTTCTGCATCTGTGTTCAAGCCACAGAAATGCTGAAATAGTGCACCTTAGGAGGGATTTGCAGATTAACTTTACATTTTTTCTGTTTCGTTTGTAAATATTTATATCAGTAGTAGATCAACAATCAGTGCTTTACAGCTTTATGGCTGTTCTTTTTTTAATTTATCATATTCACTTCCCCCTTACTGCACTCTTTTTCAATGGGCATTATGTCTGTATGAGGTCCATTTAAACATGATTAATCAATTAATTTTGAACTGAAGCATGCTGGTATCTCTTCTGTTCCTGCCTTTCATCTGTGATTTTGTACCATCCAAGTGCATGTTGTTTAAGTGGTTTGTATCCTGAAGGCAGTGCTTAATAAATGCTTGGCTCCCAGCACCCAATCTGTGGAATGTGTTGGATGCGACCATTTGAACATCTGGACTTAAGTGGACGACATCCTCGCGGTGATTTTTATTCTTTTCTCTGCTTAATATTTTCCTTTCTTTGCACAAGCTTAACTTCGATATTCTTTTCAGGACAAAGTTTGGAATAGTGGCCTTGCACATGTGAGCAGTATCAGGTATTGCATTCACTCCTGGGTTTAATCCGTCTTAGTAAGTTATTATATTTGGTAGCTGCTGCTTAGTGCTTACTGGTATTATTGTCAACTTTTTGCTGCACATGAATCTTGACAAACTAAAGGGACATAGCCCCTCTTCAATAGACATAAAGGGAATTTCAGGTTAGAATTACTGCTAGTATTACTGCTATTTCTGTGATCCAACGGTTTATGTATGTGGAGTTGTCAATAGTTCTGGTCAGGTTTATGTGGGTTAGGCCCAGTCTCCTGTGGCAGCCCATTTAATCAGACATGAAAACAAAGGATGCTTGTTAAACACATCAAGAAATGATGACTTGAATATGGCATAACTCTTCACTGAGTTCAGATTATATGACACAATTGGCATGATTGCCACTATTTTTAGTGAATGAAATCAATACAAAACAGCCAGGTGACTCACAGTGTCATGTTATGTGGATCAAAGATAGTTAAGAATTGTGGTGTCTGAGTCCTCTTATCCTGCCATGTTCAATTTTGACATGTCTATACAAATGCCATTGGTTGTCTGTTCATTTTGTTTGACCTTTCCAGGGAAGGCTAAACTTTGAAATATTGACTGATATATAAGTTTGTCGTGGTGCTGTGCTGTCAGTTCTTTGGTGAACTCTAGTTGCACTTGACGGTAGAGGAGTTGTGCTAGTCACTGAGACGCCGCCTAGTCAGGGCCTAGGCACAGTACGCCTAGTGTCTAGAACTCTAGATGCTGCTAAGGCAGGCTAAGCAGTCAGCTTTTACAACAGTGAGCTCTGTTATTTTATCAGCAACATTTCTGGATGCTGCCTAGGCAGACTACACTATTATTCTCAGCAACAGTTGTAAGAAAGAAGCCACAACTCTGGCATATATTCTCAATCTCAAAGCACCATCTCAAGGGCTTCAATTCTTTTAGTTATTCTGGTGGCTTGGTGGATTTGGAAGCATAGAAATAGATGTGTTTTTGAGGGGGCCAAACCTAATTTCAATGCTATTAAGGACATCATGGACAAGGCCATGTTGTGGTGTATGGCAGGAGCCAAAGGTCTTAGTAGCATTTGGCCGTAAATGTCGTTCTTATAGGTTGCTGGTCGTAGTTCCTTTTGTTCTGGCATTTCTAAGAAAGTTGGATTATTGCATTTCTAAGAGAAGCTATATATGCTATGCATTTCATTTACTTCTGTTCTTACCTTTATAGAATATTTCATCAACTTTTTATGACTTAATTTGGTGTAAGTTAGATATTCTGGTGGACATGTTTTTTGAACGCTAGCAGAAAGTCCATAATGTGTAAGATACAAGGAATATAATTTTAGAGAATTTTTCATACATTTGTTGAAATTTATTAAAGGAGTGATTTCTTAACTCTTGGGTGCCTCCCTAGTTGTTAGTATCCACTTTTGAGTGTCTGTGCCTAGTGAATAGCTCTCTCTCTCTCTCTCTCTCTCTCTCTCACACACACACACACACACACACACACACACACACACACATATTCCCTTATCCTCCTTGATGGGTAAGAATTCCTGCTTTCCTTAAAACAGACTGAGATATAATGTTTTGAATTTTGATTGTTATTTCCTGGGCTTCTCCAATTGATATAGTGTTGTACTATTGTCATTGAGTATGTTGGACCAATGAAAAAGGGGGAATTGATATAGTGTTTATTTTTAAAATATTATGTAAAAAGGTTCAAAAAAATAAAAAACCAAAATTTTGTCGGTCGCTATTAAAAATGTGCAGTTTTATTGCTGGAAATACCGAAATTTGCTTGATGCTTACAAAACCATCTGCATCACAATTCATGCGCAGCAGTGTTCCTCAAGTGCCCTCAAATAAGACGCTTTGCTACCTCTAGGATGTAGTTGCCTTTTCTCTCTGGACTAATTATTGCTTTAAGAAAAATGATTTGAAAACCAATAGCAATTATCAAGGGTAAGACATGCATGGGTTACTCCTTTTTTTGCTTTGTTTTGCACTATATATTTATGATGGCGGTGCAACACTTCTATTGTTTTGGTTTTGTTATATTTAGGAATGAGGATGCTATTCCAAATTCCTCTTTACTTTGCTTGTCTCTGTTTAAGTCAGAGATGCGAGGACTGCACATTTTTTGATTTGCAGCAGTGCATTAAATGACATGGACGCATGAGAGTTCAGAAGTTGGATGGACAAGATGAAGTCATCCATCTTTTGTTCTACTAGAGTATCTCAGTAGCACTTCTTTTGTTCTACTGGAGATTGACTTGTTGCTTTCTGCAGGGTGGTAAACATATGGGTTAATTCTAATTTGCCACAGAGACTTCCACGCCATTCCCTATTTGTCACTGAGGTAGTGATGTGACCTGAGGTAACAAGTGTCAAGCGAAATTTACCATATATATACTATGGTTTGGAGATAAAACACCTTTTGTCAGATATTAGACATCTCAACAGGAAATTACTTTGGTTACTGTTGCCAATTGTCATTATTTGTCTCGAGTCTAGTTTCGTTCATATTGCGGGCCTTCTCGACAGAGGTATCACTTTAGCTGAAGTAAACATAATTGGAATTGCACTGCTAGATAAAGATTTGTATTGGCCTATATCCACTGATCAGTATCTGAGAGCTCCATGATGCGTTGTGAACGTGTATTTCAGCAATGCTGAAAATGAATGGTTCTTAGTTCTTACATTCGCTCTGGATTTGTGGAAACAGATAGCTGAGTTCACCGTGTCCAGCAAGGTTTCTTGCATGTAAGGGTGAATTCTGTTGGTTTTGATTTTTTTATGAAAGTTGAAGATGGGTCCCATATAAAATTCTTTGAGAGCACTTTAAACCATCATATTTCTGTTAGGTCTCGTTTGGCTGGTCAGGATCCTGGTCCATTTCATATGGATGAGTTAGGATTTTAAAGTAGATCCTGGTCCATTTCATATGGATGAGTTAGGATTTTAAAGTAGATCCTGACCCTTTCATATGGAATGTGCTGGTATTCCAGGCTGCCAAACTGAGATTTCTGGGCTACCAAACTAGTGTGGTAGTGTTCTTAATATTATGATCAGACATATCTTGGGGTTGCATATTTTCCTAGTGACTGGAATAAAGTGACGCTGCCTCAAAATTTGTGGGGCATGTCTTGCAATTCTCTTTTTCCTGTTTCAGAAAACCTCAAATAAAGCTTTTACCAAACGCATCGACATGCCATCTTGAAGCAGACCAAGGTGAGAATCTCCTGAACTTTGTTGCAAATCTATGTTTTTTTGGCACTGCAAGCTTCTACATGAAAATTGCTTGTTTAGACATTAAGCTGCTCACGGACCGTCTATACTGTTATTTTGGTCTAGCTAGTTGCCATTGGAAAGATTTCAGCAAGAGCTAATGGATTGCACGAATCAGATCTGTCTGTGCCCAGATGAAAGATTCTCAAATCTATTTGGGGTACCAGTTAGATTGCATATGATCATCTGTCCCTGGAATATATCAGCCAGCTCTGTCTCTACTATCTCAAGCTGGAAGAAGGCTGGCGAATATTTGTTTATGTGAAATTAGTTCTCCCTTTCGTTTTTATTTTTGAAAATTCAGTCAATTTGCAAACATTCATGGGAGTCCATGTGTGCACTCAGCTGAAGGTTTTCTTTGAGATCATGAGATGTATGGTTTGAATTTTTGCCGAATTTTGGTGCACCACGTGGAGTTCTGAGAGCAGAAGCTTTCAATCATTAAATTTTAGTAGGGTCAGAATTGGTAAGAAATTTTTGGTCTGGTAATATATATATTTGGTTTATTAACATGTCAAAATTTCATATGGTTAAAAAAGAGGTACAAACCAAACAAGCCCTCATCTCCACCAACCACTGTGGGGCTGCGCTCCCCTAACTACACCTCAATCCATCATCTCCATCTCTCGCACGAAGATTAGTCGAGCTATCTATCTACATGTCCGGAACACTAACCTCTTTGACCTTTCTTTAAACATAATATATAATAATATTCTTATACTAATTATTGCAAAATTATTCAGTATATCTATGTCACTCTAGTAGGCTCTAATAGATCCTACATTAGCCAAAACACTACAAAATATAACCATAACTAATCTTGAATCACATGTAAAAGCAAAACAAACAAACTAACTAACTAAAAGTTAGTCTAATAGGTTTAATATGCGTGATTTGGCCCGTTTTTATAGAGAGGTGTACATGGTTTATGGCCTTAGGGGCTTTGAGTTTTATGAGCCCTAGACGAAGAACCCTCTCGCCCACTAATAACAAACGCAAGACAAGCTTCCTACCACATATTATTTCTTCTTCCTCTAGCTCCTCCTTCATTGTCGTCTTCCTTCCTCTCCTTCTCGCCGGCGATGGCGGCCGCGCGTGGCGCCCTCCGGTGACTATAGCTGCCCCGGCCCTGCAGGCTGCAGCCAGTGTCTCCATCGATGATCGATCGATGCATGCATGCATGCACGCACGCATCAATCGACACAGTTGGTTAGCTAGCAGCTGATCGATCGATCGACGACGACAGGGCATTGATGACTCGATCTTGACCTCAGCCCGATCAAATGAGACAAGATTATCTTTGTCACGACATTAAAAAACGTCGTCGTCTATCTGTCACTTGCTCTCTCTATATATATTGTCCTAGCCATCGTTACATACACGCCACAATTATGTATATTAATTATGGGCCTGTTGGTATAGCTTAAACTCTAAGATTTATGCTGAAACTAAGGGTTTGTATAATATAATAAAATAGTTTAAACTTTTATTTTTAATATAAAATAAAAACTAAATTACTCAACTAAATACCCTTAATCCATCTACAGCTCCAGCTCCAGGATTTTTTGGAGCTAGGCTAAACCAGCTCCAAAAAAATTCTGAAGTTAGAACTGTCCCAGACAGGGCCTATATATGCCTGCACGTATGAGCGAGCCATTAGAAAACTGAACGAGATCGGTGTGTCTATATATATATCTAGTATATACCACAAGAATTTACTGTTTTGCTTTGCCGTTAGCACACGGGGACAGTCAGATTGCACTCAGCAAACCCTCCAACACTCGATGAAGTCGCTGTTTCCGGTAATGATAGAGAGAGATGAATTCCATCTGAACTTGTACTGGGCACAGCAATCTGTACATGGCAGCTGAGTTGAGTCCAGCGGCTGGGAGGGTCTTGGGCTTCATCAACCTTTGGCCTGGTTTTGGATTCATCAATGAGCAACCATCTCCTTTTTCGGGATTGTTATGTGGTGTGACCCCTCAACAATGATCTATAGCAACCTATTTCCATCAATCTCATCGGTGAACCTTGGCACAAAAGCAGCGAATAGGTTTTCTAGGACATCGTCGTCAACGTGCTTTTGTCTCTAGCTTGACACTGACAAAGTGACAATCAGACGGTGTATGGTGAGTAATATGATCTTGGTTGCTTTTAAAATTTTCAATTAAATCCTGGTTACAGCAGTGTACTACTCTATGCAATTGCTCATTATTTATGCTTACATATATTTTGTGGGTAAGATCAAACTAGTTTCATATTTTGTGACATAGTATAGGTTATCACACACCTATAAATTAAAATATACATTTAAAATGAAGAGGCTATTAAATTGGCAGCCTGACTTGTGAGGGCATTATTAAACTCAACTTGAGCGATGTTGCTAGTTATGTTAAGTCTTACATGCTTGTGTGTTGTGTGTGATTTCCCGTTTGTATTTAAATCTGGATTTAAAGTACTTATTTCGCTCCGCTTACAACATTAACCGCATTCTGCATACTGGTAGTTGCAGATCAAGCATGTGAAACATTGACCGTGCTCGATCAAATCCAATTTGTACGTGAACACACACTGACGACGATATATAATTTGGAGATGCTGAAGAAAAAGCTACAGCTACCTTCTCTTCAGACTTCAGCTGTGGAATTGACCTGCAGATTAGCTGGGACTGAAAGAACAATTGGAATCACTTGATTAAAATCTATGCAAGTCCATGAATTCCTGTCCTGTATCATGTATGAGATTGATATCTTGATTTCCTCTGTGACGGAAATTTCACAGATCGATTGCTAGTATAACGAAGCTTCTCATATTCCCGGATCAAGACAAGAGTGAAACACACGAAGTCGCACTTTATTGCAGAGCTTCAGTTCTCTGTTCCATGTCCGCTTACACACGCCACACACGTTAGATTGCCCCTTGCACAAGGATTTGCCTAGCTATCTAACAACCAACGAATTAAATGTTTTAATGCAGAATTAATCGCCGTTGTTAGTTAGTTCGTTCATATCGATGTGTTAAATACACCTCATATATAAAAATATTTCTAAATACATA
>KE372821.1:383806-400542 GCA_000418225.1 Zizania latifolia | reverse complement strand
GACTACTCCGACAGCGGCAACTACGGCCTCGTCGCCAAGGGCCTCCCGCGCGGCAACGAAACGGTAATGCTCTGCTCCCACTGATACTACCAATCGATATCACACTTCGCCATGATTGACCTCGCAAGCTAAGCTTCATGGTCTTCTTGTCGGAATCAATGGCAGCCGACGAGGGGGTCGGCTGTGCCGAAGTTCGGCGACTGGGACAACAACCCGTCGTCGGCGGACGGCTACACGCACATCTTCAACAAGGTGAGGGAGGAGAAGCACGGCCAGGCCGGCAAGCCGCCGGGGCAGGGCAAGGACGCCGCGCACGGGAACGGCTACAAGCAGCACGACGACGGCTACGCCTCCACTGTGAGTCACACTGAACCAACCATACACATGCAGAACACGATTGATTTCTGCAAACAGTTCTGATCTCATCTGAGCTTTGCAATTTTCTTTTCCTTTGATTAATTGCAGAAATGCTCCTGCTTTGGATGGTGCAAATAGAGATGGATTGGCTACTACCTATGAGATTGTAAATTTGGAGAGAAGAGAGGGTGTTATTGCACTGTGATTCAGCTTGAATCTGAATTCGTTTCGTCCTTCTGCACTTCATAGTTCACATTTTCTGCAACTTTATCTGGCACCGGGTAGTGAAATAGTTTTGGTTCTAGCTTATTCTTTCTGAATTGAAAATATGGGATATTTATTTGAGTGTTATATCATCTAATATTTCTTGAAAAATATGTACACTATGGTCCATATGGTTGATGTAATGCTACATTATGTATTATGCATTGTTTTGGTTCCTTCTGTACTGGATTTACATGCTTGCATGTGTTCTACGACAGATTAAAGCGATTTTGTGTTGTCTGTATTTGGTTTGATTATTGTTCTTAAATTACTGTTACGGTATATTCTATTAGTAATATTATCTATCATAAGTAAATATGGAGTTACACATCAGATACACATCCACACAGGCGTTATCAATCTTCAAAAATAGATTTATCGTAAATATGGAGTTCATGGTCAGCTGTATCATATCATAACCAGGAGCTGCAATGAGATGCTGTAGAAACGAATTGATCCAATACAGTTCAGGTACACTTTTCAAGTGAGAAAGAATACTCACATCAGCTCATCATGCTCTGGTTCTTGCTGAAGCTCTGCAGTCTGCAGAGCTCGCTGAATCTGAAGTCTGAACTTAAGATTGGTGACCTATTTGGACAGTTTTGGTAACTATTGCTACTTTTAAAACCCGAAGCTGTCCTAAACGTAGATTCTAAATTTAAATTATAAAACTCAGTAGCTGTAGAATCTACAAATAAAATAGAATTCAGATGCTGAGAAACATCAACTTCTCTACATTCTCATGATAGTCACCACCCGCTGCTTCTTAGAATGCCCGCACAAACAACCCATGAAGGCTTGCATTCACATCTGATCCCAAATTCCCAAGTTGTCGAATCTACGTCAGCATCCCTCATCGATCATGTTACCTGATTAGCTGGTAAGCTATTAATTGTGTATGTAATGACAAACAAAATAAACTAGAATTGTGTATGTAGATGTCTTAAAAAAGTCTGACAAAGGGAGTACTTAGCACCATCAGTGTCATGCAAAGGAAAAGGAAATTCGAAACATGCAGTGCATGCACACAGAATTACAGGTACAAGATCAAGAACACTAGCATCAAAAGCCAATCGAACGACAGCGAACTCCTCTTTGCTGCAGATAGATCAAGAAATTAGAGAAACTGGATGTCAAGTGAAACTAGGTCATAGCACAACAGCGGCAAAAACCGTAAATAACATTTTGAAGACGGGTAAAAAAAGAAATCACCCACTTCTGTGCGGTCAGTGTTTTTAGAAAATACAAATTGCATAGTGGGCTAGAATAACCAAAACCAAATTATCTCGATTTTAATCGAAATATGTTATGACCATTTTTTAAAACATCAATTGACAGATTAGATCAAATTAAAATTATATTACAATTTAATTCATCAACTTATTAAGACATAAGTATTATAAATTATAAATGGTAAACGATTCTTCAGTTCTTTGGCTCGTCAAACCAAAAACTAAATTTACCTGAAATAAAAGCTAAATATTGAAAAACGGAAATGTTGAATTTTAGTTTTTCGGTTTATTTGGTCTCACTACTTCGGCAGGACCCCACATGTCAGTAACCGAGCTCATGAATGGAGGTCCATCTTCTCACAAAAGCGAAGAGGGCGCGAGTGTTGCCATTGTGCCTGGTGTAAATTCAACTTAAATGGATTAGAGTCTGGAAGCTTATGTCTTTATTTTTAGTACTGTAAGTTGGTTTTATAGGTTGGTTTTGTAGTACTGTCCATGCTTGGTGATTACTCTTGATGAGGTGTGTCAACAATATATAATGTAATCACAAAAAATGTCAAACAATTGTCAACAATATTGTAATCACAAAAATATATGTTCAAATCTTCGTAAAACAATATATAATAGAGGCAGGGGTATTTCAGTAATTCCTATTCTAGAAGCTAGACTGCCAAACACCTGGCTTCTCAGTACATCACTTCTCGGTAAATCCAATTCAAATAAAATCTCAGCTGCAGCTGCTTTTTACAAAATATGCAGCCATTCCAAACAGGGCCTTAGTCCACGGTGACTTCTTCCTTCCGTGCTTTGCTTACCTCCCAAACTCCAAGCGAAACCCTAGCGAGTTCGGCCGTGGTTGGTCGAGCCCGATTCAGATAAGGTAAGGTTGTTATTTACCAATTCCTCCCCGTTTACTACTCTGATTGTCTCATCTGATTCGCTTGTTTTTGCCCTTGATTTCGCCACGGAAGTTCGTTCGGGATCAACCACAGTTTGGGTCGGTTGGCTAAGGAATCCATTATTTAGTAGGCTGTTTTCACCCAATTCGTTGTGAAGGATTCACAAGTTTTGCGTCTTTCTTGATCAGGGCCTAGGGTTTGCTTGTTTCGGTAAGCACTTGGTTCCCAACCAGGGTTACCCAAATCATTTGGGCCTCGGTTACTGCCTAGGTCCAGACGGGCGTTTACTACGGTAAACAGGCCGTAACCGGCCCAATTCGAGTAAATTTTTAATTACATTTTTTCAATTCAAATTAGTTCGCCAAAACAGTAACCACGGTATGAGGCTCAACTCGGTAACCACTGGATCGGTACCAGATCGGTAGCCATGGTACGAGGCTCGGTTACCACGGTATCAGCTCGTAACCGTCTAGACAATTTTTCAGCAAAATTTAAAATATGTAAAACTGCAGAAAATTGTTATAACATATAATGTTTGATACATTTTGTTAAGATTTTGGTATAATGTTTGTTGTTTTCTAAGATAAAATAGAAATTTACAATACCATAAATTCATATGTTCACAAGTTTACATACAATACCACAAACTCATCAGTTCATAACTTCACATGGAAATTACAATTCCAATATTTTCAAACAAGTAAAGCTTATATTAAATAATACATAACATATGTTATAATACATAATGCATGTGATAATACACAACACATGTAATAATATATAATGCATGTGATAATATATATCATACTAGATAAAATTCATATATGTATTTTGTGTTGAATCATTCAGTTGTATTTTGTGCTGTTAACAACTAATTTCACCATAAATCATATTAATCCACCAACTATTTTTAGGATTTTTTTATTTTTTTAAATTTTTAAATTTGAAATTTGAATCAAACTGATCGGTTTGATTCAACCAACCTCCGACGAAAGGTTGGCTACCGCGCGGTAGCCACAGTGAACGGTTTTATGAACGCTATTTCCATCCTTTCTGTAGATTGTTTATTGTCGTTGCACGTCTATGTGTTGTGATCCTTCGGAAAAAAAATGATATTGAGTCGAGTATGTATATATCATAGATATCATCAAAGATAAATTTTAATTGTATTACAAAAAGGATGAAGCACAAACCCTTGTGATCCTAGGTGACAAAGCCAACCTTTAGATGGATCACAAGAGAACAAATACACTAAGTACTCAGACTAAATCAGAAAACTGTAGCTTATAAAAACACTTTTTATTAATAACACAAGTATTACACTAGGGATTGCATAACTCTTTATGTGGCTATCTTATTCCTCTCACTCTCACACTCTTCTCTATCTAATACTCACCATCCCCTTAGATCGATGGCAAGGAGAGGATGGTGCATCTATTTATAGGCTTACAAGAATGTTGGATGATTGATACATGGTAACATATGAGCTATTGATTTAGTTTCCACACTCTTCTTAAAAAATATTTAGTCTCTAGATTTTTCTCAAGTTACCATGACACAAAAGATTCTACATACTTCTAAGGAAATATCTATATATACTCATGAATATACGAGAAGCTTATAGAAGGATGTCTTGCTCTTCTCGACACAGAGTATATCAAAAATTAAAAAATATCATCCTGATTGATGTCACCGTAAAGTTCAAGCTGTTCTTCTTTTCAAGTAGGCAGCAGGACTACCTAATTATATGATCTTAATAGGTTCTGTAAATAGCCATTCTTAAAGTTTTCATGTACTTGTAGGCATTGCTCATCTTGAATTGTTTTGTCAGAATAGTGATGTCATGAATCCTGATTAAGCATTTTAAGTAGTAGCACGGTAGAAAACATTGAGAAATGTTTATAATTTGTAAATGGTTCTTATAATTGTGTCTCATTGATTTCTAGGTCGATCCAAATATCAAAACAAACATGAGTACAGTTAGTACTGCACACTCAAGGAAGCAAGCCTAGGATGGCTCCATGTATAAGGGTAATGCTGTAAGCTTGGACACAAGCTCTCCTGTGGTGAGGAGAAGTATTTTTGTTTTCTGCTGTCTTCAATTAGATTGTTGAATCATTGTGACTTCTACAATAAGCTGCTGTTTCTTTTTAATAGAGGAGGAGCAGAAAAACTATGAGGCGCTCTGTGGTTATAGTTGATCTGGAGAAGGATAATTTTTTGAGTGAAACCAGCAGGAGAGGCTCCTACTGAGGTTTATATTAAGGCCAAAGCCAAAGAAACTTAGAGTATAAGAGAGAGAACAACCGGAGATAAGGGGGGAGAGATTAGAACTGGCTGAGCCAGGGGTACATGAGGTCGAGAGCTCTCAGGAAATCTATAAGATTGAAGATACAACTCTTGCTTAAAAAGCTCCTTCCAATGGAGCTAGAAAAGGATACTAGTTAGGAAGGTAAGTTCATTGCTTATGTTTGAACTCCTCCATAGCTTGTTGCCTTCCTTGTGGTACCATTTGAAAATGATAGACTATTGTAAAACATCTGGATACATCTCTTTAACTTAATTTTGTATCATGATACCATTGTGTGCACTGTTTGGAACTCTATTATGCAAAACTGAGATTTTTGGCATCTTTGTGACTGACAAAACTTGTTACAAACTACAAAGTATTCGGAGGATGAAAGAGTCCTATTATTATATCATCTGCATTTTACTTATCCTATCATGAAATTTCCAAATGATGAAAACAACATGCACCATGGAATCTCATGAATCAATAGTTCTCTACTGTAGGTGAAACTGAAAGTCTGAAACTTGGTATTTTATCTCTATACTTTATTGTAAATTATCATTACAAGAGACTACAGCATAAAGGTACATATACATAATCTGTGATCAACATCAGATAACTGTTCGTCTATGTGACATCTGATTCCTTGTTTTTTTCTATTCACCAAGGCTATGTTGATGCTGGAACTATATTTTCCCGTGGCAGCAAACTTCAGAGAGTTCAACCTGTCATATGCCTTTCTCCAGACAGGGAAGAAGGAACCAGTATTCAGGTTTATCTCTTATTCGGAAATTAATCTCGCAACTTCTGGTATCAACTTATATCATAGAGTGTTTGTGATTTGTTTTGTTTTACCACACAGTTTACATTTTCTTTTTTTATGAACACTAGAAATACTCTTCTGTTTTGCAGATTCATCTTATGTGCAAAAGAACTTGAGCGGTAGTTCGGCAATTGAACGACTTGTCTTTGTTTGTTTAGTCCCATAGGCTAACAATCTTGTAAGAAGTACACAATAAGATTCTTGCCTTTCTGATTTAAGCCAATTTGTATAATAGCAGTTCTCCTGTGGGTTCTGAAAAGAAAAGAAGTTAAATTTACCGATGGGATTCTTTTACAGTAACTACAAACCGCTATTCTGGTTTATGATCATGAATTCATGGTTCAAGTATTTGCATCGCTCTCAATGTCGTAATCTATGGTTCCACAACTCTAAATCTATTTCAGATTTTGAGCTCTACCAAATTTATCTCCAATCCGTTGGATCCACAGAAACCGTTAGATCGAGATCGTGCGGGTAAGAATCAGTCAGACAGAGTCCAGCACAGTATAGCGAGTACTGAAACTCGATAGCTGTACTTAGGATTCAATGGTCTTCTGATTCCACAGCCAATTATGGATTAGTCCGCTGTCCGCCCTCACCTGTATGCAATGCAGCATCGCAATTAATTCCTGGAGATCTCAATGTTGATGACTCAACCATCATCTCTCTTAACTGCTTCTTCTAGCTCAACATCTCTGAAATAATGGGAGAGTGTGACGTGTCCAGTAATCCAAGAAAACGACACGCATGCATGATCACTCACTAGCTAGAGGTCCGATTCGTTCAAACAGATGAGATGTGGTGTCATTTCTGTCCATGCATGATGTTGTCGGTGAAGCCAAATCAAGATTCTGCTTGCTGTTCTTCTTTTTCTTTTGGAGAAAACTGGTTATACAGGTTCAGGACAAGTTGTGAGTTCCAAATAGCTTTTTCTCTCTTTCTCTTTTATTTTCTCTTCTTTTCCTTTGAGTATTCCTATCAAGAAAATAAGATCAAAGAGTTAGCATAATAGCACATGACAGTGCTCACTTTCTCTCCAAAAATGGGTCAAAAATATTACACCTCAAGTCCTCAACCAGCAAAGTTCAGGACAGTGTCCGGACTCGGGATCAGATGCTGCATTGGATTTGATTGGACTTGTCTGGATTTGGATAGACATGTGTTGGCCGTAGAAACCAAACAAGAACAGGAGCAAATGGAATCGTTGAATACATTACTTCGGTCCTCACTCATCGCGCATGCATAATCTGATAATCATGGTCACCAATGCGTGGACCTGAACCTGAAGCTTCCACAACATGCCATGAGAATATATAATGAGGTGTGATCAATTCATCAATGGCACCTAAAAGAACCTTCCATGAATTCCATCATCAAGCCATGAACCCCAGGGCTAGGGTAAATTGCTAACCCACTGAGCTGCGGGCCCCACCAGCCATGTGTGAGCTTGGCCAGTGAGCCACCCCGTGACTGGTGTGACCTACTGCTGCTCTCATCAGTCGTCACACTACTCACTACCTCAAGCAAGATGCCAAGAACATATTTTTCATATTTTTTAGGAAAAGTGAACATGTTGCCTGAATCATCCTCAACTCTCGTACATTCCTGAATATGCTCAGGATTCTGTTCCACGTTAATCTGGCATGTGAGCTTTGTCAAATGGAGCTTAAGCGTTCAGCTCCATTCATGGAGCGAGACATTGAGTGGCCACCGACAGATAAGCCGACACAGGCATCTGTCCCTCTGTTTGGATTGCTCGTAGAGGAAGAATGCAATGCAGACAATTAATGGATCACCTGCATCCAGACAGGAATTCAGATCGCGTCCCCTCCACATCTCTCGCATCTGCTCCAGAAAAACATCTCGTGCCCACTTGCAGGTCTTTGGCATCGATCACAATGTCCAGCAATATCGTTCATCGAACACAGCACAGTATTAGCATATTTTTTAGGCGCGTATTTACTGTATTAGCTAAGCATTCAGTACTGTCAGAAACTTGTCAAAAACTCTGAATACATACGGACAAACCAGCCTGCGAAGTTCAGAAAACGATGAACAGAGCGACGCGCTCTCGTACGGCCCTGACTAAACAACAAGTGACATGAATGGGGTAACCTGAACACGTGTAACTAGAAAATTCTTTATGCTTTAAATTAGCTCGATCGACGTACGAGCAAACTTGGTTTTAGTGGTAATCTCGGAGGTCAGCGACAAACATCCCGTGTAGTTTTGCTTTGTTGCCTCTGCAAAGCGCGTCAGTTCTGAATTTGATTAGACGCACATCTCCCCTTTTCGTTTACTCCTACCATACTACCATCTACTAACTTCTACGAAAGAGTAATGTCTCTGAATCTTGGAAGGATCTGACTGTAGTCTGTAGTGGAGGTCCATCAGTTTTCTGAAGCTCCTAGTTTCAGAGTTCCAGAATATCAGCAACAACAGATGAGATGAGCTACTGTAATTCAGACATTTACTATAGAAATATTTGGAAAAAAAAATTAGATACAGCAGGATGCCACCCCTACAGCCCGGATGCAGATCTGTGACACGTGTATAGAGAAAAAATCGGACAATCGGATGAAGCCGCCCCTCCACAACGCCCCGCGCGTGGCGGCGGAGCGCTCCTCTCCTCACGCGCGGCGGCCCCGCCCTCTCCGGCGCGCGGCAGCCCCTCCCTCCCAGCACGTACGACGAAGCAGCGTCCTGCACTGTGCTCGTGTGAGGAGCTGACACGGAGCGATCGTCCGATTTTTTTTTTCTGTACAGATGTCACAGATCACCCCTGCAGCCCGGCTGCATGCCACCACTGTAATCCGGCTGCATCCAATTTTTTTCCGAAATATTGGTGCTTTCGCATGCGTCTTGTACCCCACCCGTGCAGAAAATCTCCCAACCGAAGACACATTAGCGTGCATGCTGAAGATAGATGCAGCTTAACTGCAGAACGGTGATCTGAATATCTTGAGTTCTTGACCTCGCATACAAACCGATGGGCCAACTAAGCAGGCGCAGCGCTGTGCATGTGAAGGTCTTAACTGATCACTGATCAGCTCCCATCAAGCACAGTAGTATCGTGACGGCATGGGTTGAGGCCGGCTTGCAGCTGGCTCGCACTACCAAGTAAGAGGGCTTTTTAAAAGAGATTTAGATTACGAGAAACAATTCATAAATCTGTAGCATAAGAGGAAATATGTAATTTGGCTGGCCCTGAGCTAGCTAATTTAGACATCGCAATTTGCTGTCTGCTACCTCTTGGACCTTATGTTGCTACTACCTTGTTGTGGCCTTTTCGCCTTCTTTAATTCAGAGTTCAGACAACGCCATGATCACAACATGCAAGACCGTAAGTACTACCATTATCAAGGAAACTGTTTTGAGAAGCTAACATCACAATCACCTCTCGATCGATTGATCCAATACCATATATGAATCAAATCATCAACCACACTGCATGTTCTAGTTTTAATTCACACGTTCAGTTACCTCTGAAAGCAAGCACTGCTACTCTTCAGTTCACACACGCATATATACCAGCTAGCTTTCGGAGTTTCAGACTCTCAGTAGCGAGCTGATCGATCGATCTCATCCCGGCCGCGGCCGGCCACCGTGTCCAACTTCCGGCGTGCGGCCGCCGCGGACGTGGACCCACACGGACGTCGTTGCGTGCGGTCATCAGCGGCTCGCACGTGCTGCCCAATACGAGCATACGGCGACAGTAATGGAGCTAGCTAGCTAGCTAGCACATATATTCCACGTACCAGCCGTTGGATGGATCAATATAATGCTGTACTTGCGTGCATGTGAGTGCTGCCCTTTGTCATCGAATCGATCAGAAAATTCAGACTAGAATTCCAGATTGGAGCGACTGATTGATCACCATAGTCCACGTCAGTTTGACATAAAATTTATGATACAGAAACGCAGGAGTGGTGGACGCTCCTAGAGAATGCCCTAACGGTAACAGTTGAAAATCTTTCTTTAGTCCTGATTTTTAAACCTGTATTATCTGTACAAGACTAAAAGATTGACACATTAGTATCGATTAGTAACTCTAGCCGATACTAAAGGTAGGCCCTTTAGTACCAGCTAGAGTGCCCACCCGGTACTAAAGGACCTAATTTTTTATTTCATTTCATTACTGTTGTTTTTATTTATTCATTACGTTTGTGTTTTATGCATTGTTTGTATACACTTTTTTATCTGCTGTTTTTTAATTGGATTTCATTACAGATATGTTTTGATATGATAATATTGTATGTCGATGATCAATTAAGTAATAATGATAAAAAATATAATCAATGTCATTATAGTGTGTATATATATAATGTATTGTATTGATAAACAAATTCAATCACACAACCTCATTCTATAATCACATCCAATGAATGTCATTCTTATACTAATCTAGGGACTTTCATAAAAGTGGAACTCTCCTTGCACTAACACAAAAACTCTATTAGTAACAGGTAATAACCTCTATTAGTAGTAGAGAAGTCTTCCATCACTCTTATCACGTCAGTGAAGCCAGGTCATTAGTGATGGGTGTTTACCCATCACTAAAAGGTCACCATTTAGCGATGGGCGATAATATACACCCGTCACTAAAGGAGGGCTTATCGGCTCACTTGTTATGATCCTTTGGTGATGGGTCGTAATGTCATTCGTCGCTAAAGGGCTCTTTAGTGATGGGTGATTATTGTCACCCATCACAAATAGTATGGTCATTTTAAAAAAATAATTATTTTTAAGCTGCATCCTAAATTAAAACCAGGATTTGGTAGCCAACATCCAACATCCAACATTTCAAAGCATATCATAGAAGTTTTATCATAGAACACAGATGATTCATAACCAAATTAATATCACATATATTAACTTCTAACTCGTTATCTCGAAGAAATTGGCTAAAACAAAGTTCCATAAGATTAACTTCTAACTTCTAGCTAGCTTCTAAAATAATTTACACCACATACACAACTGTTTCAACTATACCATTGCTGATGTTAAAATGGAATACGCATACTGTGCCAACTTCTAACGCGCTATTTCAAAAAAATTGGCTAAAACCAGTAGTTAGGTAGCACCGTCTATCCTTAGATTTATGTAGTGCAATTGGGATTGCTTCACTATCTGCTGCTGCCACTTGAATCTGAGTGGTCTGTTGGTGTAGATGAGCTGTGATGTACTTCTCATAATATTGCTTTGAAAAGTACTATTACAATAAAATTTGTACAAAGCTAGTTAGACAAGGCCAAGTGCATATATATAGATATTTGCTTTTCTAACATGTGCAAAGAGCTTACCATCGACTTCTTGTTGATGATCGAGTTATTTATTGTGCAGACATATAACTGGGTCATAGAGGATAAACCTGTCGCTATGTCTTGCAGGAAAGCATTTCTTGCTGGAGTTATATCTATATGATTTTTAAAATAACAGATGTTCTTCAGTTGGTCCATTTGATCGGTGTCGCCCTCCCTAGATATCTGCTTCCCTTCTTCTTCGCAACATTGCTAGGACCCTTACCTGCTATTATAAAAAAATCGGTAAGTACATAAATAAAATATACATTTCTAGTACGTAATGTGTGTTTGCTATAGATACCGCTATCATTGTCCTCTACTTTTATGGCTCCTGTGGTCTTCTCTTCACCATAATTATTAAAAATAGTAGACATACAAGACAGTTAGGGTCCCATTGTTAGTTCTACATAGTCCCCTTTACTAGGCGGACTTAGTAACTAAATGCATCTCACCCTCTGTGGAGGCATAACCTGCCTCCATAGCTCGCAACCTCAACCATATTGGTGCACCAATCTCTTATTGATATCTTAAGGGTATCGCCAGCATGAATATTATGGTTAGCGGTAAAGCTTGTTGTTAGAAACTATAACAGTGAGATAATATCGTATCAGTTTGTTAGTTTTGTTACCACATAAATAAAATATGCAATGTACGATGTATAAACCTGATGACACCTGTGGATATAACGATGGATTTTCAGGAGACAACGCTGATGAACATAAGTTAGTACCTATATTGTTAGTATGGATTACTACAACTAAACATTACACTTACAGTACGGGACAGCAAAAAAAGTACAATAATACCGTAGTATGGGCCCACCTACTGTTGGAAGCACGGTGTCCAGCGAAAGTGTCATGTTGATCACTTGGGCTTGCCATGTCCCTAATTCATGTTATATATTAACAACGATAAAAAAGTACAATAATAGTTGTGTAAACCACAAGACAAAAACACGGATTGCTCTTAGATGTTAGGCTACCAACTTAATGGCCTTCTCGCCACTAGGCTATATTTTAATTCATAGGTGTATGTGATAACTAATTAATTAAATCTTACCTCTAAATAATATTGAAGAAAAAAGAAATATAAATGACCAAACTATATAAAAGTGAGCACATAATGTAAGATCATTGCATGAATAAAATATAGGAACAATAATAATAGCATGTAATATAACATCATTACATGAACAAACTTGTCAAAACAAAAAAGAGCATAATTATCACACACATCCTCATACTAATAGCCTTATCTTCATTAAGCGTATAATATAAGATTATTGCATGAACAAAATAACTAAACAATACTAGTAGCATGTAATTTAACATCATTCCATGAACAAACTTGTCAAAACAAAAAAATAGCCTAATTGTCACACACATCCTCATACTAATAGACTTCTCTTCATTGAGTGAATAGGGAAATATATTCACAAAGCAACATATTCATAAAGCAATAAGTCACAAACCCTAGCCATGATGGAGGAGGAGGAGATACATGATGAGGCGGCGGCGAGGAGGGTCAGTGATGGAATGGAGGACGCGATGGAAGAGGCCACGCCGGAACGAAGGCTGGTGAAGGAGGTCATGCCGGAACGGAGGCCACGACGGTGGAGGAGAACGACGACGGAGGAGCTAGTACAACGAGCGTGGTCGCTAGGGTTTAGGGTTCTGCGTGATATGAAAGTGTTCTGTTGACCCCACCTATTTATACACAGCAGGCACCTATAGTGATGGATGGTAACTACCGTCCGTCACTAATAATCGGCTGTGTCATTAGTGACGGGCGGTAGTTGTCGCCCATCCCTAATTCTTCGATCCATTAGTGACAGGTCGTAATGTGACCCGCCACTAATGGGAGTGTCCCTCTTTACTAGTGGGTCACATTATGACCCATCACTAATAAGGCAACATTACTGACGCGTGAAAAATGGTCCGTCACTAAAAGTGTATTACTGATGCACGTCATTAATCCGTCAGTAAAATTTAGTCACTAAAGACTGTTTTTGTGGTAGTGTTGGGTATGTACAACCTCATCAAGAAGGAACCCAATGAGTTGTTCTTGAAGCACCTTCATGATATCCAATGGAAGGATTTGTTTTTTCATGTGAATCGTCTATCAATCGCAAAATGTAAACATATTAAATTAACTACTGAATTTATCATACTTGCAACTCTTTTAAATTAACTACTGAATTCATCATACTTGCAACTCTTTTCTTGTCACCTTGTGAACTAGAAAATCGTCTATAAACTGATATACATAATAGCCTCACAAATTGTTTCCATCCTCGTTTTTCCAAATCTTGAGTGGAAAAAAGTTATGAAATTTTAGTTAGTGTCATGCATTTAACTAACGAAATGTCCAATTTACATACATACCCATTTTAAAAAGTTCATATCAAGTTGTTTCTTAAATTCACTTTTGTTTCTTGAACGGAACTATGTCAAAGCCCTACACATGAAAGCGAATGATGTTTAGAGCTTGATTCATTTGATCAAATAAGCATTTATAGATGTATAGTGGAATGAACGACATTACATGTTAAGCATATCTACGATGCTTTGGAATGATTCTTCTGTTTCCTCTTTGAGTCGAATATAATTATCTTTCTTTTTTAATCTTGACCGCAAAGAGTATCCAGTGGAATCTGTATATATACAAGCATAGCTAATCAGAACTAAAATTATGTTAGAAAAAATATGGCTACAAGATGGTAAATACACTCACTCAAAGTTGTAAGGTAAAAGCATATATGATTTGTAACTTTGTTTTTCTAAGAAAAGACATATGTTGTTGAAGGTTTCTTCAGTGTATTCTCGTAAAAGCTTTTCATTTACCTGTAGGTGCATCTTTTTTGAAGTAATCTGATGTCTTTATATAGCTTTGCTAGATTTTTCAACCTAGACAATTTGATATGATAACAAGTTATTTTTCTAACTATTAGGTCTAGTGTGTAGTACAATAGTCATGTTTGTTTTCTAACTTATATGTTCTTCTCTTAATCTCAACAAAATTTGTGCGGCACTTTGCCAGTCCAACAAAAAAAATGCAGGAGTCCTTCTGAAACTCAACTTGCTTTGCTTAACTACTCCATCTGTTCTAGAATAGAGCAAGTTTTAAGCTTAGACATATTTTAAGCTTTAACATTTTATATTATAGGACTAGGAGTAGCCCATTGCCATGTGTGTTGCAAATCAATAGTTAAAGAGTTCAATGATAGTTGTGCCTAGATTACTGGTAAGTGATAACCTAGCTAGTAACACAACTGACTCCTGTGTGGCTGTGTCATTAGGATACTTTTGGTAGATTGGTCTATGGACTATGGGTGTCACTTCTACTTTTCTTGTTGATGAAGTATGGGGGTAATTCCTTTCTTTGATGAAAGGGAGCTAGGGATAGGAAAAAGAAGTCATTAGGAAATCCAGCAAACCCTGTTTAAAAGTCTCCAAAGCACCATCAGTTCATCCTTTCACTCCCTTTCCAAACTGTCATCCAACTTTAGCAATACACTACCATCAACCACAAGTAGAAGAAGCTAGTAGGCTCCATCAATGCCCCCCATGTTGTCCTAGTTATATTTCCATTGGAAAATAACAAATGTGTGGCCATATGTGAAAAACCTAGAGGCAACTTGCAAATTGGACATATGTATATCCAGAAACCAAACAGAGAGTTTAATGCAATAAATTAAGCTGAATATTTGTGTAAATAGTTTTAGAATACAAGATGGTACACTTCTGTTTGGAACACATGAATTTTACCGCATAATTAACCCACAAAGTTTGATAAATTACGACTTAAGGATTCATACAAATTTTATGAGATTTAATCTGAACTAATTATTCCATAGTTACTATGAAAGTACTCTATCAGGAATGCGCCATTAAACTAGCTAACTTCAGGTGAGATTTACAATGTGCGGGACAGAGTAAGATATATCGTCTATATTTGGAGTTTAAGATTATGAGAAATAGTTAGAAAGAATATGTAATCCTTTATCTTTTTAGTAATAGTTTATTTTTAAATTCTATGGTTATTGAGTTTTATAATTTTAAATAAAAATCTATATTATCTAAGGAGCTATAGATTTTACTAGTCAGCTATCTAAACCTGTCTAAGTGTGTAATAGCTTATTTCCAGATTTTATACTATTGAGTTTTATAATTTCAAAAAAAAAATGTATTATTAAGGAGCTACGGATTTTACTAGTCAGCTGTCAAAATCTGTTGAGTGTGTAATAGTTTATTTTCAGATTATATTACTATTGAGTTTTATAATTTCAAACACAAATCTATATTATTTTTGAGCTACAGATTTTACTTAGTCAGCTGTCAAGACCTGTCCGAATGCCGTACCGCGTTGGCTACAAGAGGGTACAGCATTAGCAAGCGCTTTGCGTTGATTGGCCGGCCACTACCTGGCAAAATCCAGATAAAAGCCACTAATGTTGACGCGGTGAAATCCCTAGACGACACGCACGCGGTTGCTACAAACCGAAGTGCGCGCCGCGCCGCGCGCCGAGCCGAGCAGCTGTTTTGGAGGAAAAAACACCGAGCGCGCGAGCCAAACCAGCGGTCCCAGCCGCCGCCGTCGCCCACCTCGCCGCGTGTTATTATAGCGAGCTCACTCCCGTTCCCTCACTCATACGCTCACACGCTCCCTCGAGCTTACACCTCATCAGCTCACGCGGTCGGAGAAGGAGAGAGGAGAGGGAGAGGGATGCCGCACTCTAATGTGGACGCGGCGGCGAAGGGGGTCAAGGTGGGCGGGGCGCTGATGGTGCGGCGTGTGGCGAGCGCCAAGCTCGTGTCGGCGTCGTCGCACCTCCTGTTCCGCGCCACCATCCTCGCCACGCTCGGGCTCGTCTGCCTCTTCGCAGTGCACTACCCGTCCCTGCTGTCGCACTCGTTTCGGCTGTCCTCCGGGGGCGGGTCGAAGCGGGCGGCGTCGAGGGCGTCGCACCGGAGCTTGCTGGGGTCGTCGTTGTCGGCGGCGGCGGTGTCGTACGGGGGCGCCGCGTGGGACCGGGAGGTGCGGCGGAGCGCCGCGCCGAGGAGGGAGGGGGGAAAGTCGGTGCTGGTAACGGGAGCGGTGGGGTTCGTCGGGATGCACTGCTCGCTGGCGCTCAGGGCGCGGGGCGACGGCGTGCTGGGGCTCGATAACTTCAACTCGTACTACGAGCCCTCGCTGAAGCGGGCGCGGCAGAGGCTGCTCGCGTCGCGCGGGGTGCTCGTGCTCGACGCCGACATCAACGACGCCGCACTGCTCGAGCGGCTGTTCGACGCGGCGCCCTTCACGCACGTGCTGCACCTCGCCGCGCAGGCCGGCGTGCGCTACGCGATGCGCGCGCCGCAGACGTACGTCGCGTCCAACGTAGCCGGCCTCGTCAGCCTCTTCGAGGTCGCCGCCAAGCACGCCGACCCGCAGCCGGCGATCGTCTGGGCGTCCTCGTCGTCGGTGTACGGCCTCAACAAGGACGCGCCCTTCTCCGAGGAGCACCGCACGGACCAGCCGGCGTCGCTCTACGCGGCGACCAAGAAGGCCGGCGAGGCCATCGCGCAC
>KE372821.1:354791-372101 GCA_000418225.1 Zizania latifolia | reverse complement strand
ACTTTAGAGATAATTTAGAGGTACTTTAAACATACTTTAGCGATAATTTAGGGGTACTTTAGAGATAATTTAGAGGTACTTTAAACATACTTTAGAGATAATTTAGAGGTACTTTAAACATACTTTAGAGATAATTTAGAGGTACTTTAAATATAATTTAGAAATAATTAAGAGGTAGTTTAGGGATAATTTAGAGGTACTTTAACATACCTTATTCTGT
Source organism: Zizania latifolia (assembly GCA_000418225.1). Lineage (NCBI taxonomy): Eukaryota > Viridiplantae > Streptophyta > Magnoliopsida > Poales > Poaceae > Zizania > Zizania latifolia. Next base: position 371,881 of record KE372821.1, on the reverse strand, counting down.
ATAGCTTTCTTGTTGCGTGCTAGCCTGCTGACGTAAGACCCGACCGTGACTGCATCCACTGTTGTTTTAGGTATTTGAACATAATTTACATTTGTTGTACACATTGCTATAGAATGTTTTTTTATGCTTCGGACATAGCCTTTGTGCACGTAGTAACTTAATGATGTAAATTTATGTAATTTCATATTTTACGTTGTTTCTATATAGTATGTACAGTTAAATGTAGTTAGCTATTGTTTGCTAAATAAGTAGAATGATAATATCGCGCTACTGTTTGCTGCTTAATTTAGTTCTGTTGGTGTAAACTTAATATTTATAGGCATGTCGAATAGAACATCATTTATGATTTACTATAGAGATAGACAAGTACTTATTGGTCATGATGGTGATTGGATAATCAATCCGATCGGAGTGCCGTCGTGGCTTCAACGCCCTAAATATCACTATAGAGACCGTTGCCAGGTAATGACCGTAACGTCAGGACGAGCTACTGGCAGAAGATACTTCATATGTCCTATCATCGATGACAACTTTGTGGTGAGCACGAGAACATTAAATTAGTTCCTGCGTCCATTGATTACTAACTTTGGTGTAAGTAACTTCAGTTATTTGGTCTTGTAGGATAATCCAAGGAAGTGTGATTTCACCTAATAGATCGATAATTTAAGGCAACAATCCACCAGAGGGCTTATACGATAAGCCAAGACTATGAAGAATTACAGTTGGATGACAAATCCTCTAGGAATCCCTGAGTGAGAGCAATGACCTACGTGTGCCTATGACAGTCGTTGCATGCTAAGGACCTTGCTCGGAGGGGAATCAAGGAGAAAGAGAGAATTCGTGTGCTCCAACCTACATGACCACTTCGTGGTAAAGGATCACAACTAAATCACAGCTTATTTTCGAATATTTTTCTACTGTAACACTTATCTTCCTGTCCGTACTGTAGCAAAATGTAAGGAGATGCGTATTTCATCGGTGGGTAGATGTAGCATCACCTACGTATGAGGATGGTTAGATCACAGAGGCGAAAAGTCACTCGGAGTACGAAACGAGGAAGAGGGAAGCTGATGAGCGAGCAAGGCGTGCAAGATTTGATGAAGAGAAAAGGCAACGGAGGGTATACCTTAGATAGTGAGAGCTCAGGTACAGAGAGGAAAGAAAACAGGCCAGACGCGCTAGGGAGGAAAGAAATCACGGCTTATTTTCGAATAATTTTCTACTGTAATACTTGCCTTCCTGTCCGTACTACCAGTATGCCATTTGTAATCTATTGAACTAGTTATTACGTCTAGTTTCTATTGGATTGCTTTCGAACAGCTTCGAGTATTGTGCTATATGCATTGGAACCTCTTTATCTACATGCTATTTACTATCTACTTATAATTTGAATATCTTGCACTTACACTTCAATACCACATTTTACGAGCTTATTTGCAGATGTGTGATTCCCTGCGAAATAGATATTGCAATCTCGTTTCAAAATAGAGAACAAGAAAGTGTACAAATTTCTCTAATTTCACATAATATTCTACAATATTACAGATATATAACATATTAATAAAAAAATAAGATTTTTTAATATTGAATTTGTCAATTTTTTTAATATTGAATTTGTAAAAAATATAGCCATCAGTCGGCATTTGGTCTGCCGATCTGGGCCGTCCGGCCTAAATCGGCATATGGTTTGCCGATCTAGGCCGAATTGGCCTAGATCGGTAGATCAAACACCGATAGAATTGGATCCTCAGCCGATCTAGCCGATTGGCACACCAAGTACCGACAGAAGATTATTTTGCAAATTTTGAAATCCGCGTACCAAATTTGAATTTTTTTAAAAAATGTATTATTTAAAAAAAAAAACCGGCGCAACTAAAATGGGCCGCACTTGAGTCCCACGAGCGTTCCGGCCCAACTAAATGGGCCTCACGTTCGTCTCATCCTGCTTGCGCGCCTCCGTGGCCCCCCTCCCCGTCGGTGACGCCCGAGCGCCGCCACGAACTGCCGGTTCAGGCACCGCTCTTTCCCGGGGAGGTGCGCCTTCCGGTGAGCCTGGAGCGCCACTGTTTTTTTTTATCCTGTATGCCGCCACGCCTTCCGGTGAGTCTGGGCTTGGACGGTAACCGGGCCAAAACGGAAATGTAAACCGTGGCCTGCATCCTACATCAGGTGATTCAACTCACTCTCTAGCAAGCTGGCTGTTGACGAGAATTGCAACCTCGTTATTCGTCTAATGAAGATAGGAAGATTAACTAAGCAGCTGAATTCAGGTATTGACAAAATGCAACTGTGGAAGCAAGGGAAGGCTGGGAAGCTGGGTGATCCTGTACATCAAACAACTGGATTCCAATGGGAGTTCTACTCCTGCATTGCTACAAAATCTATAGCGAGGAAAAAAATCGAAACTGGGGAAAACAAGATGTCTTTGATACTCTGCTCGTTCATATCTTGTTCTTACGCTTGAAGAACACATTTTTAGCTGACTGTGGTAGCTTGGAATTGTTCTGTTCATTTGCATCGTGCAAGAGTAACAAGTCCCAGATCGTCATTTTCATGCCTTGCTGTTTACTTATTCATACACATTACCGGCAAGGTCCAGTTTGACATAGCTCTAGCTTCAAAAAATTTTGAAGCTGGTCTAACCTAGCTCTGAGAAATCTTTGATCTGTAGCTGTGGATAGATTGAGAGTATTTAGTTAAGTAATTTAGTTTTTATTTTATACTAAAAATAAAAGTTTAAATTATTTTATTATACTATCTAGTATTAATTTCGGAGTTAGAATTATACCAAATAGGCATTTAACAACAGTATCTGGAGAAGCTTGTAAAGCAAGGCCCTGTTAACCAGTATCAACAAATCTTGTGTGTAAGAGCCTGTCTTGAATGGGGATTTCATTGAAAAAGAATTCAAATTCCTTATATTTTGAGATGATTTACCTGCTTCCTAAAGATAAATGAATTGATTCAGGTGAAACTCTAGTAAAATCTTGATGCTCCAAAGAGGAGTTTATCTCACCCTTTTTTGGCCAAATTTTATTTCATTTCAAATTCTAAGCTTGTCTAACCGGGCTCTTCCTAAAAATCATCTTTATAATTAAAAGTGTTCAACAACCTACTAGTAAAATAATAAAAAAATTAACAAACTGGAAAAAAAATAAAACAGATATGGCTTCTTGCTTCCTCCCACTGCGCCCTCGTCGTCCTCTTCTCCAGTTCTCCGCCTTCTCGTGCCATTGGCATGATCACCTCCTCACGCCTTGACTGTTCCGCTATGTCCAGCTAATGGCTTGTGTTGTTTTGTGGTAACCATCGCTGGGTTGCTCGCGGTGCATGCATGCAGTGGCGCGTGGCGGCGTGGGTGGCGTGGGTGGCGTGGACTCGGCATCAACTACGGCACGGTCGCCGACGGTCTCCCCTCGGCGGCGCGCTCCGCCGAGCTCCTCCGCTCGAAGGGCGCGGGGTCCGTGCCTCCGTGAAGATCTACGACGCAAATGCGGATATACTTCGCGCGCTCGCGAGAACGAGCCTGCCGGTGTCCGTCATGGTGCCGAACGTGGCCATCCCAGCCTGTAGCTTGCCGCGGACGAGTGATTGCCGGCCGGCAACCTCGCGCCGCACTTCCCAGCGGTGTGGGTGGTGCCAACGTGCACAACGCCGCCACGTAGACAAACTCGGCCCCAACGTGCTCAACGCCGCCACGTACAACCGCAACCACGCCCCGCGGGTGAAGAAGCACCCTGGCCGGGGGCCAAAATGCCGGCAGGGTTCTAGGATTTAATGGAGAAAAAAATTCAGGCACCATTAAAATGGATGAAATTCTCGGCCGAAATTATAGCAAAATTTATAACGAATAGAATAACAGCTATATTTATAAGCAGATGATGATACTAGCATTTTCCTTCTAGTTAGCCTTATAGTCCTTATACAGGTATATAGTGATTTAAACAGAATATGGACACTGTTTTTATCTTGGCTAGCTGGTGGCGACCTTGATGCAGCACCCCCTCTAGGTGGTGGCGCATTCGTAGCATCACCAATATCAACACTTGCATTTGGGGTTGCAGCATTGCCCATGTCCCTTATACATGGTGGAGGAGCACGAGCACCATATACTAGAGCTCAGCCACTAGGAGCAAGAGGAACATAGAGGAAATGTGAGATGCTAAGGTTTTCTAGAGTCATAATTGACTTTTATACCTAGTGGATACATATGTGGGTTTACGTGGACTTTGAGTTGGACTAAAAATTTAAATTAAACCGAATTTTTTTTTACCAGTTTAATATTATTATGGACCCACTGAATTGAATGGATTTCAGTATTTCACCGAATTTTAGCCCATTCGATCCAACCCTGCTACTTGAACGGGACGTGGGTCTACGAGGTTGACCACCTCACCAGAAGGAGGCCGGCGCCATCGTACCCAACACTGCCGCTAGCGATGAATCAAAACGACACGCCCGTGTGTATGTGGTGCCTGCTGGCCGGCTAGCGGCAAGGCGGTGAACGAGACGGCGGTGGCTGCCGCCGTGGAGTACGCGTGCCAGCAGGGGAGCGGAACTAACATGCGCCGCCATCTAGCCCGGCAGCGAGTGTTACCAGCCTTACTCCCTCGACGCGCGTGCAAGCTACGCGTTCAGCACCTACTGGCAGCAGTTCATGAAGGCTGGAGGCACCTGCTACTTCCATGACCTTGCAAAGAAGATCACCAAAGAGTAATCTATCTACCTATTTCAACAAAACAGCTGGTGACAGTGGCGAAGCTAGACCTAAAACTTAGAAAAGGCTGAGTGAACAGTGATTGCAGGAAGACGCCAGCGAAGCATGGAGCAGCGCTGGACACAGGGGGCGCTGAGGCAGGCGGGGGCGGGGCAGGGGCGAGGCATGCGCCGACGACGGGCCAGGCGGGGCTGCAGTGCGGCTGTGCATGTGCTAGGGTTTTGTTTTTCTGTTTCGTGGGCTGGGCTGCTGATTGCCTAATTCAGTGAAGTGCTATGGGCTAGTGGGTTGTTTTAATGGGCTGGCCAGCTGCTGGAGGGCTGAAATGCTATGGGCTATTGCTGAAAGAAACGGGGCTCACAACGGGAAAACAGTAGTTCACCGAGTGCTTATGGCACTCGGCGAAGCCCTTTTTACACTCGGCGAAGGGTTCATCGAGTGCCACACTCGACGAAGAACACTCAGCGACCACACTGTCGATGACCAGGGGTTCGTCGAGTGTTCTTTATCGGACACTTGACGAACCATTCGCGGAGTGCCACGTCGACTTCACCGAGTGTCCGGCGCGGCACTCGGCACAAAAAAGTGGCTAACAGGCGGGGCGTGATGGCAGCTTCGCCGAGTGCCACGCCGGGCACTCGGCGAACGGTCACGTCTTCGCCGAGTGCCTGCCACGAACCCGTAGTGGCTGAATACACACACACACACACATATATATATATATATAAAGAGTTGGCAAGCAGTAGGGGAGCATGCGCCCCCCACACCCCCTGGATCCGCCCCTACTGATAAGTATCTAACATGTAATAATCTAGAGAAACTAATGTTTACTATCTTCTAAATTCTAGTTCATTTCTAGATTTAACAGTTATTGAGTTTCACAATCTAAAGTTAGAATCTAAACAATATTCGGATTTTATGAGTAGTTGTAGCTGTCAGAAACTCTAGATTGTGAAATTCAATGTGACTATATTTGGAAAGCATCCGTACCTATTTTCATAATTTGAAGCTTCCAAACAAGGTTGTAACCATCTGCATTTCTTGAAACATCTTTAAGTCGGTGGTTGCTAGATTAATTTGTGTTGCTGTTTAAATTATTGCTCATGCTCATTATGGTTAGTTGATGAAGTAGGTTTCTTTGGTGGCTGTTAGTGAAGGATAGGTTTCATCGTGTTAATGTCTTCTGCAAAAGGTCAGCACAAGTTGCCTATCATGTGGGATCGATGCACACAGAATATTATGATAATCTGACATAGGATTACACACAAATAAAATATCTAATTTGGCGTTGATGCTCAGAAGTTAATATGGTAGCTAGAACATGCCCATAACTTGTAGGTTGGAAGCTGGATTGAACACAGCTGTGCCATGCCACCTGCTGCTGCATTCCATAAATTTGACAAGTTAAACATGATGTTTGCTTGTTAAAATGTGGCCAAGTTCCAACCTGCAAATGTGTGCTTAGATTTGCAATTTGCAAAGGACATGCCCAGAAACTAATATAACATGTATAAATATGAGAGATTTCTAAGTACAAAAAATTGATCATATACCCCCATTTAGATAAAAAATGATGATTTACTCTCCTAGCCTACATGTCATTGCCTTAAGAGGACTCCATATATCAATGAGATGTAGAGGATAAATCCTCAATTTTCATCTAAAGAATGGATATATGATCAAATCTCTCAACTTCTAAGTAATCTAAACTAGTAACAATCTATCAATTGATCTTGGCATCTCACTTTGGTTTGACTTTTAGTGTGACTAATTGTAATTTGTCTTGCACATTTGCATTATGCACATTTTTCTTAAACCCTACCTATTCCCAATTTCCCATCCGTGGAAGCATTAGTGCATTGACTCGGTAGAAAAGGTGTAGGCCATTTTGGAATGGAATATTTTCAAACAAATTTTGGAGGATTTAGTTTAATTGCTGTAAAAATCTTGTAAATTTCGTTCCAAAAGAGCATATGTGTAACCTGCCCAGCGCCCGGTTCCTAGCTTGCTGAAATTCAGAGTTTCAGTAATGGCTGCAGTATTATAGATAAATTCTTGGACAGTTTTCAGCTTCAAACTGTGCTCAGAGCTCAGAAGCAGAACATACAGAACTTTGTCTTTCACTCATGTGCTCATCATTTTCAACTAAAATATGGCTGAATCTGTTATTTCCACGGTCATTTTGTGCTCTCGGGAAAAAGAAAAAAACAACAGCAACACATTTACTTTTGTTCGCACAATTGCTGACATGGGCTATGTTTTTCAGGCCATGGATCATGCAAGTTCGTCAGTTCTTTGGACTAGCTAGTTGCGAAGGAGATTGACAGAGTTCGACAGCTGGAGTAGTAGTAAGATTGCGTGTTTGGTTGGATTTTTGGATCAGTTTCTTATCTACAAATTTAAAAGCTTAAGTGCAAAATAAAAGTTATCCAGATTCAGATTTTATAAATTATCAGCCCACTGCAATTGAATATAACTATAAAATTAAATTATAATTATCCATATACTATATATAAATGATATTGTTTTGTTTATTTTTCTCCTCTTGCAGTGACTTTTATATAGCTCACAACTGCTTTTTTTAATCTATTATTACTCAATCAAAGACGCTAAGATTGTTTTTCCTCCATGCCTCTGAAGCAAGCAAAGAATCAATGTGATTTTAGCTTCTTTTAACCAACCTACTTTTGTTTCCTCATCCTGTGTGGCTGTGTGTGAGCTGAGTAGCCTTCCAATTTTGTTCGTGGGAGCCGTACGATCGAAACGTGCGGCTCAGATTTTGGCAGGCCGAGGACAAAGAGAGCATAGAACCATGGGCCTTTTTCGGCTCAAAAGACCGAATGCCCATCCCATCCGGCCCTCACCAAAATGCCTTCGAATAATGATTGGTTCTTGGAGAGTTGGAGTGAACTGACTGGGCTGTTTTTAATAGACGACTGAATTTATGATAATTAGTAAGAACAAATAAATAAACTAAATATTACAAAGTTAAATTTTTATTTTTTAAAAAAATCTCAAAAATACAGATAAAGAAGCAGCGTTTGAAGAAATTGTGTAATTTTGGAGTGAAAACTTGTCCGTGATAATCTATCATTCATGGTCAGTTCCGTGATAATCTATCATTCGTAAACCATGTACAAATGTAACAAAACCAAGGGTTTATTGAGATCTTTAGATTATAAGAAGTAGCTGATGAGTGTTTAATTAGAGAGGATATAGAGAAGCTGTTGTTTTTCTGCTTTTGAATTTTAGTTTATTTTTAGATTTTTGTAGTTATTGAGTTTCACAATAAATTATTTGGGGATCTTTAGAAGTAGATGTTTTGAGAAGCTCATCTTGAGTAGACACTCGTACTTGGGTCTATTTGGTATAGCTCAGATTCATACTCGATTTAGGATTTGCATAGTATAATAAAATAGTTTATATTTTTATTTTTAGTCTAAAATAAAAATTAATTACTAAACTAAATACCTTTAATCCATCCATAACTCTAGATCCATAATTTATTAGAGATGGATTGAATTACTTCTAAAAAATTTAGGATCTAAAGTTGTGTGAAACAGTGTCTTACAATTCAAATTGCGGGTACGTTCGGGTGATGGCTAATATGACAAAATTAAAGCATGACAAATACAGATGAGTGTGGGCAGCAGTTTGTCAGCTAAGTATATGCGATCAGTCGAATAGTTTACCTAACAAACTTTTTTCCTTTCCGTGACGTACTTGCCTAACAAACTCAGCTGAACGAGCTACATATTAGCATGAAAATCTGTCGACCGAGAGAAAAAAAAATACTGTGGAAATCTGTCATGAGTTGTCGCAACGTGACAAGGCTGGCTGTCCCTTTGGTTGTCGTCTCGCACTGGCACATGGACGAGACTGATTGGTGTACCGGCGTGGTGCACGCTCGTAGGACCAGATCCGACGGCTCGCGGCCGCGGTGGGTAGGTGACCCCAAACGGCAACGGCCGCAGATGACGTGGAAACGCTGGGCTAAAATCCGAGCGAGCGAGCGAGCGTGAGAGTGACATTATGTCCGTTCTGGAATAGATAAATGTCTCAAAATTTTAAATTATTAGTAAACTAAAAGGTATTAGAAATTAGTGTGTATAAAATTATATTTAAAGGTTTATTTACTTTTATATAGCTATATTTTTTTATAGATATGTAGTAAAAACAATGTAGAAAACTTTATTTCTGGCTATTCAACTTTATTTTAAAAAGACGTTATTTCTATCTCCTATTTATTATTAGTTTGCAAATTAAAAATTTTATTTTATTCAGTACATTTTAACTACTCTTTATCTATTGATTTTATTTTACAATGCGATTTTCTTATTAATAAAAATATTTTTTAATATTTTACTCTTATAATTAATTAATTTATTTGGTACTCATAACCCATAGTTTCTTAGATGGTGTCCTATATTGCCATGTCAGTAAGACACTATCTCTAAAAATGGTACTCTCCTAATTTCTTAGCATTGGTCTGTAGTAAATTTTTTATACTTTTTTTATTTTTCTCTCAACCTTACATCCAATCATTTTCATCTCTATCTTGAATGTTGTGACGACATGATTTCCATCTCTATCTTGAATGTTGTGACGACACGATGTCTTATTTTAGATATAGTTTCTTTATTTTCTAATATTTTTTTTTAATTTTATTATTACATTATATTTTCTCCTATATAATAGTCTAATAAATACCTAAACACCGTGCTACACGGCGGGCCAGGACTTCTCTATTGTCAAAACTCAAAACCATGGTATGTCGGCGTCACCCAGAAGGCAACGATCCCGGGTGGAGCAAAGAATCCTCGCTTTGGCTGGCTGTCACGTGGGCCCCACTCGCACCGGTGAAGAATCTTGGCGGTTTGTTACCGCCTTTTCGATACCCGCATCCCGCCCGTCCGACGGGGGAACCGACGGTCCAGATCTCGCGCCAGGAAAAGGAGGGGAGAGCAACCGCACGAATATGACCAAAAGGGTGGGTCTTATCGCCTCCGCACCCGCACCTGCCCTGCCCCGGTAACTCATCGCTGACGTGTGGGCCCGTCCTACCGTGGGCCCCACTTGTCACTATCTTGGGCACAGGAGAGTTAACTCTCATCGTGTCCTCCTCCGCCTCCTCCCTTCTCTCTTTCTCGCTCTCTCTCTTCGTCGCCATTGCCGAGCAGTGAAGCGCTCGACTGCTGCACGCGCCATGGAGAGCGGCGGTAACAGGAGCGGAGGCGCGGGAGATTCCGGTGAGCCCTCCTCCCTCGCCGTCTACATTGCGCGGTTTCGTTTTTTTTTTCCTCTCTTATTCGTGGGATGTAATGGTGTGGCGGTTTTTTGTGTTTTGGTTTGTGCGCTCGGAGGAGCAGGAGGGGGAGGGGATGGAGTGTGCAGCGGAGGCCACCTGTGTCACCTGTGCGGGTACCAGTACCCGAACGCGCACCCCAGCGCGAAGCAGCGGCGCGCGCACCGGAAGAACTGTGCCAACCCGCCGTCCCCCGCCGCCGCCGGCGGCGGCGTCGTGGGGGAGCTCGATGGGAAGAAATTGCTGCAAGGTACTCGCAGCCCGCAGTTCCCGTGTCCTCTTCTGGCGGGTTACCGTGCGTGAGGTTGTCTCAGCTTGATGCGTTTGCGTTTACGCGTGTGCGTTCCAGATGACGGCGAAGCGGCTGCAAGAGGAGGAGAGAGAGATGGCGCGAGCGCGGCGGATTATGGTGGCGCTTCGCCCGGATCTGCGCAGGAGGTTGGGGATGTAGTGGATGACGACGGCAATGCAGGTTCTTTCTGAATATTTTGCTCATGAATATTCTTGTCATTTCTTCCATTTTTTTTTTAGATTCCGAAGTATTTGTTGGTAGATATTTGATTTGTAAGGTTCTTGCTTCTATTTCATGACCACCTCTGTTTGTTAGGCAAGCACTTCCATGAATCAGTGAAATTTGTACTGTTGTGGAGGCTGGAATGAAAGCCTAGTGATGGCATGAGAGCAAATCTCCTATTTTTAATTACCATACAAGTGTTCAGAGCATGCGTGCGTCTTGTCAATTTGTCATCTTCGGGGTGAGGATAATGTTCTTTTTTGGTTAGAGATGATTTGGCACGGTTTTGCTCTTGATGCAATTTCCAAATTGTGTATCTCATTCTTAGTAGACTAATGCTCCACTTAATCAGTGAGGCCGGCAGCTTGTTGCTTAGTGTAGTACACTGGTACTAGGCATGGGATTTCACCACCTTGCATAATTGTCCCCATCCTGTGCTGGTAGCTTAACTTTAGTGACATAAAGTCGGAGTCTTTGTTAACATTCACTGTGCTATGTACAGTTTCTTCAATGCATGCTTTCATAACTGCTTATAACTTTTTTGTGTGCATTACACCTTAGTACAAGTCTACTGCATATGAATATGTTCATTCGGTGGATGCATTTTTTCAGAGCGTTCTGCACCTAAAGTTGGTGAAGTTCTTCAAGTCGTCCTCAGTAATAAATGCACGGAAGATTGCCTCGTCAGTGGCGACAGCATTCCTTCTAGAAACGATATTAAGGCCAGTGGAACTGATAATGATGAGATTCAAACTGAAGTGGTTACGCAGTTATCTGAAAATGTGCCACATCTTGAAGATGAGCATCCCTCCCAACCAGCTGTTAGCTCTGATCTGTGTCTGGATGGCAATTCTCTTCTTGCACCACAGCATAGTGATGGTGCAAAACTGAGCTCAGAATTCACTGTAGATGAAATAAATAGGTCAAGTGTGACGTCTCTAGAAACAGATGCTGCTGAAATTAAAAATTCTGCGCAAAGAAATGATATAGGTAATTGCTTGGATGATACTGCTCTTACTGAATCAGATGCAGATGGTATTTTCGACAGCAGTGGCAAAGGCAGAGCTAATGAAGACAACGAGGATTGTTTCTCCTGTCAACAAAAGCTGCAAACTAAAATTTTTGAGGGGCAAGAGATATTGGAGGAAGATCCACCCATCAATAATTCTAGTGTGGTTTCCAATGAGCAAATCTTATGTGAAGACACTCCGTGCTTGGAGCAAAGCAGGATTATTTTTACTAACTCAGAAGAGCATGTTTCTAATTCTACCATCAAGGAACATTCCAACGTACTAGGGGATAAGGTACCTTATATGGAGAAGCATCTTTGCACAGATGACCCTAATGGTAATGATTTATTCCAACTTGATACTGGCAGTAGCCATTCAGAGGCACCAGGCTTTGTCAAACCCCAGCAACAAGCTGATCCTGCCTCTGTGGTGCCAGATCAGTTGATAATACCCAAGGAGATGGACGTTGTTGAAGGACTGCATTGTCCTGGTTCAGGTGATAATTTGAGTTTTTGCTGCTGCTTCTTTTGTTGCACGTTTTGTAGAGATTCTCTTATTTAGTTGATATGGTTTAGTCTAGTTTTGGATATCAGATAGTCTATGTTACTCCATTATGCTCATAGTGGTAACAGGTGTGAAAATGCTTAGCCTAAATATGCCAACATGTTCAGGCCTTCAGGGTCTATGTTAGGTACAGTTTAAAACTTCTTTTACCCAAACCAGAACATAATTCTACAAGTAATATCTGTGTTGGTGAGTCAATTTAATTTACAGATACAACATGGGTCTGAGAACATGTTCATCAATGCATCGCAATTATCCTATGCCCTATATGTTCCTTATTTATGCCCTGAAATTTCATGAGCATTTTCAGATGTGGACACCCAAGCTTTATCAAGTGCAGCCGGGCATGCTGTTGGTGCCGAAGACATTACTGTTGGTAACCATACAAAAAAAGTTTGTTCACCTCAAGTGACAGCAGAAGATGGCATGCAGGATGATGTCAGGCAAACAAGTGATATCACTTTCATGCCATCTCAAGTTGACCTAACGGAGGTTAGCACATCCTCTACTTGTGATGAGACTGATATGGTAAGTAGTAAAAATGGCATGGATGAAAGAAGTCCAAACACAAACCTTACTTCCCATGAGCTAAATGAGTTGCACAGGATAGATGTTGAAGACATTCAGCAGAATGAGGTGCATGGCATAAATGTTGAAGAAATTCAGCACAATGAAGACATTACTGCATATACTGCTTCTCAAGAGTCTAATACAGTGTGTGGTATTCGTGATTTTGGAGAAAACATGCTGAATGAAGAAAATATTGCAGACACTAGTTCTGACAAGATCACTACTGTACAGAGCACATCTAGTGTTGAAGAAAAGGAACAGATTGAAGAGTTCAATGGCAATCCTGCATGTAACAACATTAATGCAATAAGCAGAAGAGACAGTGTTGAAGAAAAAAAGCTAAGTGAGGTTTATGTGGAAACTGCACATGAGATAAATATGGCAAGTAGCCTAGAAAATGTTGAAGAAAAGGAGAGGGATAAAGACATCATTGCAGACCCTTCACTGGAGATCAATGTGGCAAACTTGCCAAGTAGCCTTGAATTAAGTAAGCATGATGTAGAAACTAGCACAGACCATACTGCTTATGAGATCGATACAGTGAATGTCACAAAAGATGTTGAAGAAAAGAAGCAGGATGAAGAAATTACTATAGATCCAACTTCTCATATCAACATGATATGCAGCAACGCTAATGATGAAAAGAAGCAGAATGAAAAAATGACTGATGGCCCTAGTTCTGATGAGATAATTGTGCCTCATGGCGAGTTTAATGTTGACAACAAGAGTGAGGAAACTATGCCAGATCCTATATGTGACAAGATCAATGTGGTAAGCACTACTGACAGTGTTGAAGATAAGAATCAGAATGGAGAAGTAAGTTCAAGTACGATTTCTCATGAGGACAGTGTAGTATGTCTACACAACACTGATAATGTTGAAGAAAAGGAGAAGGAAGACAGTGTAGTATGTCTACACAACACTGATAATGTTGAAGAAAAGGAGAAGGAAGAGGTTACTTTAAACCCAACATCTTACAAGCTCGATGTGGAAAGCAATGCAGACAATGTTGAAGAGAAAAGGCAGAATGAATATATGACGGCGGACTCTGGCTCTCATGAGAGCAACACGCTACAGATCACAGACCGTGCTGAAGACAAGAAACAAGACACAGAGGTCGCTGCAGATCCTGCTGCTGCCAAAATTGATGTAGCACAGAGCACGGGTGATGCTGAAGAAAGGAAGCAGGAGGAGACTGTTAGCACGGAAGGAGATGATCAGACTGAAGAGATTGCTGACAAGGAAGTGATAGTAAATTCGGACAAAAACCATGTCTCACTTAAGGCCCTTCTCTCCGATAAGGGCGTGGAAACAAAAGAGAAGAAACCAAGCACCAAGGATCGAGTGCTGTCATTCAGGCGCCGATCATCGAAAGGAGCTGCTTCTCCGGTGAAGCCAGGTTCTCCCAAAGCAGTTTCAGGGCAGCAGGATTGGAACTCTCCTGCCAGGTTACCTGTGGAGAAGAAACCCAAGGGAAAGAAGCAGCAGTGGGTGCCGTTCATTTGCTGCCCGTCCCTAAGTTGATCGATGATGCTACCTCTGGGCTTATTATAGTCTATTGTTCCCATTCTTGTTTCGTTTTACTTTTACTGGTCTTGATATTGGACTAGGGACTGCATTCGCTTCCACTATGTATTACTGTACTGCTCTGCATTTCGCTGTGATTAAATCAGTCCCAGTTTGTACAAACTGTTTGATGATCTAATGTTGTGCATCTGCACTGGTATTTCGGACTTAAGAGGTGCATTTTTGTTACCTTAACGGTGGTACCCTCATGTTGACATATAGCTTCAGCTTTCAGCTAATAATGCTCGCTAGATTGTTCGTGGCCTCACGGCTTGGCGGCATTGTTTGCTCACTTATTGTCCATGACTGACTCCAGCGTATGAACCGCATGGTTGTCAACATAGCATTAACATAGGCATAGCATTCAGATTGAAGAGGGGCTGACAATAGAAAGTTGAGATTGGTTCAAATATGCATTGTCATCAAAAGTTCTCAACAAGAATTATCGCCTGACAACTTCAAAAGCCACATTTCTCATCAGTGTGCACCACTAGAATAAAGATTAGCCAGCACACAAAACAAAGGTGATGTCGTGAGTCCTTAGGCAGCGGTACCAGGTTCCTTCGATTCAGCACCAGATGCAGCTTTCTGTGGTTCAAGGACAACTGAATTAGTTCATATCAACGCTGGGGGTTGCGAAATGTAAGATGCAGAGATTCTTACGGTGTCTTCCGCTGGCTGCTTGGTCATCTTGGAAAACATGTTGCTGTAGAATTTAGCATCCTTCTTGTTGTACTCCTTGACCTTTTCCTTCAGATTCTTGTATGTCAGTTTCACGTCCCTGAGATTAGCAGTGACATGGTTAGTATCAGACTGAAATGACTGTTATACCCTCCTAGGACAGAAATTTACAAAACTTGCCTGTTATCAGGATCAATGTCAAGCGCCTTTTTAATATCCACCTCTGCTAACTCTAGGTCAGCAAGCTGGATGTAAGCTTGGGCCCTCCTGTATAAAGCCTTGACATTTTGGCTGTCAAGTTCCAGAACCTAGGAATAAACACCCCAATGTCACCATGGTTTACCATAAGACATATCAGATGGTCTTCTGCATGAATAATTGGAGGTACCTTGGTGCAAAGCTTCTCAGCTTGCTTGTAATCTTTCAGTTTCAGCTTGCAGGCAGCATCGTTCAAGTTGCAGGTCACCTTCAGTTGTTTGGACTGCTTCTTCTCATCTTCGCTGAATGAGCTATCATACTCAATGAATTTTGCAGCCTGGAATAACATAGATTGATCATCGGTCAATAAGGGATCCAGGCACTAGTACAAAAACAAATAAAATATCGTTGGCAGCTTAGTTATTTGAACAAGCGTGCAACAAAAGAATTAAAGAAAAATGTCTGACCTTCTCATATCTCTTAGCAGCCCTGACGTATTTGCCCAGCTTGAACAATGCATTACCCTCTTCTTTCTTTGCAGCAGCAGCCTCAATCTTCTCAGCATTGTTCAAGTCCCAAGACTCTTTATCCTGTGTACCATGAATTAATTGGTTTTCCTCAGCACTGGTTATACCGAATGAAAGTAATGCACACAAGTAAAGCATAGAGAGAAGCATACCTTCACAAATGACACAAGCTCGATTTCATAAATCACAGTGCTGTTTGGTGGAACTACAGCAAGATCCTGCTTCGACTCGGTAGAACCAAATGCATATTCTGGAGGAATTGTTACAAGAGCAACCTCACTTTTCTTCATGTTTAGCACAGCACGGTCAAGACCTTCGATAACATCCTCTGGAAGCAAAGTAAATCAAGAGGAAACATGTCATTCTTACTATCATAGAACTAAGGACATTATTTAATTGAGCTGAAAGCATATAGCCAGCAGAAAAGGCACCTTCATCAGTCTTGAATTCAAATGGCTCCTGTTCATCATGGCCCTTCTTCAAAAAGACAGTGCCATCCTGAAGTTTTCCAGTTATTTTGACTGTCAACAGTTAATACAACTTAGTTATTACAAAGTAGTAGTTTGCTAATCAGGTACCATTGATCTATAGGAGTATAGGACAAAAAACAAGTCAGTAACCATCATGGTTTAGCATACCTTTAACAACTGCACCTTCATTGGGACGCTCATATCCTTCACCCTCCTTCAGAACTTTCTTTAATATTTTCTTATCATCACCTATTTCGGTGACTGTTTTCCATGAAACCAACTCAAGATCGACAAGAAGAGTGGCATTTGGTGGTACAACACCTTCCTCACCAGCTGCAGGTCTACCATTCTCACCAAATCCATCTGCCATTACAAAGTTCCAAAGAACTCAGGAAAAGAAAGTGAAATGCATGCAAAAGAGGGTGTGAAATCAGAGATGCTTACATTGTGGCTTAACTGTAAGGAGCACCTTCTCTGCCTTTTTCATTGTTTTGACAGCTTTTGCCAGCGCGGGGCAGAAGAAACCTGGCACGAATTTTCAGTAGTCAGTAAGTGGTTGATTGAGCTCAATACTCTCAACATGAAATGTCGACAGGGAAATTAGGGGGGGTAGTGATAATCACCATCTTTAACAGTAAATTCAGCCCCATCAGACTTTGATACAACAGTGCCATCCTCAAGCCGAGCCTCATATTTCACTACGACAATGCAAAGAGTCAGCCACACAAACAACACAGGCAGTTTATAAGATAGCAAGCTATTTCAATTAGCAAAAGAAATTACCAAATACTTCATCAGGGTCCTTTGGGTTCTCCCATTTTTCTCCCTCCTTCAGTATCTTCTTGAATATGCCGCCATCTTTGCAAATGTCCTTCACACTAGTCCAAGAAAGCAACTCAACATCGAACTGCAGTGTGGCATTGGGCGGAATAGTTGGAGGTGAACCAGATTCACCATAAGCCAAATCA
>KE372821.1:329278-345516 GCA_000418225.1 Zizania latifolia | reverse complement strand
GCTCTCGCCGGGCCGGCGCGAAGGCCGGCATTCGCTCGGCTGCTTCGCCGGCCATATCTGCTTCGCTCGGCTGCTGTAGCCACCTGGCTGTTTTCGACTTTTCGGCACTACTAATAAATTTGTGGTAGGCATGCATCATGCATGGCACTTATATTAATTTGGACAGTGCGTGGTTCGTTCTGAATAATTAATTGTGGTAGATGCGACACGCCTCCTTTCTGTTAATTCGCTATGCTGCCATGAACCAGCCAGCTACTATGTACCAACCTGTAGTACAATACGCTTGTCTGATCAATCCGTGATGTTTGTACGGGGAACGGATGCTGTGTGCAATGTGTTTACTTTGCCCTTCTCTGTCTTCTGCTTTTGCTCAGTAAACCGTGAATTAATTAATTAATTGATGTGATATCAAACCTTGCATGTTTGTAGTAGCTAGGATGATTATTAATTGTCACTCTTTTTTTGGGAGAGATGGATTGCATATATATCAGATAAGGTCATGCGATGTAAGATAGGAGAAACAAGAGAAGGAATTAATGGCTTTTGACATGGGCGGTGGCGATCGTGTACTCCACGAGCTATCGCCGCTTGGTTAGTTGCTCGCCAGTCGCCACGACCATCTCCACATCAACGAGGCGCCAGCTGAAGCGCAAACGCACGGTGGAAAGCGGTTAACTATCACGTAAAACAAGTTATTTTAAATTTATATTAAAAATTCTTTAAAACAAATCGTTTTGTATTTTATTATATATTTTAAACTCGCTGGCCACTTCAAACACAATAAAAAAAACCCGTTAATTGCATTAGAGAAGTTGTAGCAAAAGCAAAAACTGCTAGAGCAAAAGCCAAAGCTAAAGTAGAAGAAGTAGAAGATTAAGCAGGATCTAGAGATAAAGCAAGGATATTCGGTAAACCATTATATACATACGAGTTTCAAATTAAATTCATATCCGATCTTCAATCAAATACCCAAACCTATAGGTATAAATTTAAACTCAAATCTACGCTCATTGAGTAAAGTACCACGGTTATCAATATCTATGAGTAAAAATTGCTGTCCCTAGTTTCATGATTGTTGACATAAATTTGTTCTTACGGTAAATAACCAAATTGTCATCACCACTTTACTACTTGTAGTTATCATTTCAATGATTAGAAAATTATATAAAATAATTAATTAGTAAGTAGGACTGCTAAAACCCGCGCGTGCGTGCGCCCCACTCACCGCCCACTCGTCTTGCTCCTCTCACCACCCCGCCCTCCTCCCTACGCCGCGAGTGGTGGCGAGGCCGAGCCGAGCCGACCTGCACGAGCGTTCGGCCAAAACCCACCCGCCGCGGCGCGAACAGAAAAGCCACAAAGCTCGCGCACTCTGCAGCAGCCAGCCGAGGCGTGCGGCGGCGGCGTCGGCGGCGATGGGGGACGAGTCGGATGGGGAGGCGGAGGAATACCTGTTCAAGGTGGTGATCATCGGGGACAGCGCGGTGGGGAAGAGCAACCTGCTGTCGCGGTACGCGCGCAACGAGTTCAACCTTCACTCCAAGGCCACCATCGGGGTCGAGTTCCAGACGCAGAGCATGGACATCGACGGCAAGGACGTCAAGGCCCAGATCTGGGACACCGCCGGCCAGGAGCGCTTCCGCGCCGTCACCTCCGCCTACTACCGCGGCGCCTTTGGCGCGCTCCTCGTCTACGACATCTCCCGCCGCTCCACCTTCGACAACGTCGGACGCTGGCTCCAGGAGCTCAACAGTACTATCCCCCTACCTACCCTCCACCTGCTTCTTCCTCTACCTAGTACTATAGTGCTACTCAACTAGCTACCATGCTTGCTTAGTTCATTGGTTTCTCTTCGTTAGGATCGTGTAGATGAGTAGATCTGTGTGGTTTGTTCATCGAAAGGGACGGTAGTGTTGGTGATTGTGAAATTTGCGAAAAAAGGAAATAACATTTCTCTTGGTTCACCTTTTAGATTCCTAGTTGGTGATTGTATAGGTTGTTTTTGGATAGAAGGAGCAATGCTACGCCGGATGGATTGCAGGACCTGGTGTGAATCTGGATCTGAATCTTGATGCTAAGGCTTGGTGGGGAATGTGTTAGGAATGAATGCGAGGACCACTATGAGAGAGTGAAATTGCTATGCGATTTACTAACTTGGGAGTGGAGTGGTAGATGTATGCATTTTCTGGGCTACCAATTCTGGGTGTCTAATGAACTGAGCTAGTTTTGCAGTTATAGATTTGTGAAGTAGGATTCAGATTAGCTTGAGATAGTTCCCCGCTGTTTAAGATGTTAAGCATAGTAGTTGCTGTCTTAGTTGGTTCAATGCTGTTGGAACCTGGAAGTTTCTATAATTAGATTGCTAGAAATAGCTCGATCTTGGAGTGATATCCTCCAACTGTTTTGATTATTTGATGCCACAGAAAGCATTGTACTGGACACCAAGTTTTTGTCACAATAGGATTGACAAATAAGATCCTGATCTCAGTCGCTCTTAGTACCTTACTTTGATAAACGGACAAACGACTTTTTTTTAGTATGGAGCACCTTTTCATTCACCTTTTCCTCTTATTGGAGGTAAAATTTGAGCTTTTTTTGTTGGAGCTTGGAACCAACATGGCTGACCTGTCTAGGTCCTTCCCTTTTATTTATCCTTTGCATAGGATACATGACTCTTATCTGGAAAGGTAAAGTTTCGTGTAAGGTGAAACTACAGTATGAATGCAGTTTATGAGGCTGTAAATATGTGTCCAAATTGCAAATTACAGCCTAACCATTAGTGACTTGTGTGATGAAACTCAGGATGATACATTAATAGAGTGAACTAGAGTTCAAATTATATGCTAGTTTTTTTCGTAAGAAATTGCACAGCACTTCCAATCAAAACTTTTATCGAACTGCACATGAGTTCTTTAATTTCTTCCTGTCTTTCTCAATCAACATCATCAGCTGTGAACAGGACAACCTTGGTGTAGTGAAATTTTGGTTTTTCCTGTATCTTGAGCATAAAATTTCAAGCGAGAAATATATCTTATGAGTGCTCACGATGATGCTACACTTGTGTGTCAAAAGAGTTCAATACAATAGTTCTAAAGCAACTAACGCTATTTTCTGGAAGCAACCTACTAAGAACTCATAAATGTGTCATTAATCACTATGTGTGACCTGGTTCTTGTCATCAGAGTACCAGACACATGTATTCCTAGAGTTATGTTCTTCTCCTTTTGGTGCTTTTTACTTCTTGGTTTCGTACATGTTCGCCACCCACTCCCAAGAAGTCATTTGGTGCACTAATGGAGTGATGGTGGTGTGCAGCTGCATTATCTCAAGATTTTCCATCAGAACACATTTATTTACCTTCACATGTAGGGTGTATGTTCTTCTGGAATAAAGAATGACTGTTCTTAAATTCAATGCAGCACATTCTGACACGACAGTAGCCAAGATGTTGGTGGGCAACAAGTGTGATTTGGATAACATCCGTGAAGTGCCGGTGGAGGAAGGCAAAGCGCTTGCCGAAGCTGAAGGGCTGTTCTTCATGGAAACCTCTGCGCTGGACTCGACAAACGTGAAGACAGCTTTCGAGATTGTCATCAAGGAGATCTACAGCAACGTGAGCAGGAAGATCTTGAACTCAGACTCGTACAAGGCGGAGCTATCAGTCAATAGGGTAAGCATCGAGGGCGATTCAAAGGACAACCAGAAACAGATGAACAGGTTCGGGTGCTGCTAGGTGTTTTGGTACATGATGTTATTGGATTCAGTGAGATATGAAGTTTTTTGTTTCGTTGATATTATTTGTAAACTTGTAATCCAAAGTTGTCTTTTGGTTTGGTTACTTTGGTACACACTGAGAAACAAAGTGAGAGAAGAATAGTTGTTACTACTGAATTGTGAAAACTGAACTGCTTTGCGCTGTTAACGGAAGTATATTTTCATGTCCCCAATATATATTTTCTTGCAAAATTCTACAGGAGGTCAAACTTTTCGTTTCCTCTCTGACAACTAGATTCGCTGTTGAAGCTTGAAATTTGTGTATACTGAAGTATATCACCCTGGAACTGAACTGGTTCCATTGACTGTTTGGCTGGGATGGAGGGTGTCTCTTGTTGCCAAGTTGTTTGGGGAGCTTAACTGCTTAAGATTATATGAAACAGTTATTGAGTATCTAGCTGACGAAAATTTAGAGAAACTAATATATTTTAGTTTTTAGATATTAGTTTATTTATGGATTTAGAAAAACTAATATATTTTAGTCTTTAGATATTAGTTTATTTTTAGATTAGGTAGCTAATCTTTCCGGTCTGTTTCCTTTCCTCGCTTAAGGATTGGATGGGCCGTAAGAGCTTGGTGATTGGGCCGAACAGTCGAAAATGCATAGGCTGCAAACTGGTGCTCACATTACCTTGATCTTGATCTTCAGCAATTTGATCTTGAGCGCAAAGTGATTCGATCTTCATTAACTGCAGGTCTATTGCTCTTGGAGATTTGATCTCCTAGATGGCTAAATGTCACCCATGAGCAACCACGAATTGTGGTGTGCTTCAGAAATTTTGTGAAGTTTCTAACTAAGTCTCAGTGGATGTTTGGTGAGAATATGGGTTTAAACAGACCCCTGTCTTTTGTGGCTTCCTCAATGAAGACATGGGATCTTTAGATCCAAACTTTGGTGACAAATCTCGTGTCTGTCTCTTGTGATTTAAATTCCTCATATTAAGATCTCTACTTGTTTGCTGCATAGAAATTAGTCTTTTCATCAAGTCCTAGTTTATTTTAAGTAGATCTCATTTGGTATTCATGATGCATGGTAGTTAAAATTGCAGATTATTTGATCTAATGTTTTCTGCCTAGGAACAAAGTATCCGGAAAATCTCAGAGTATCTAGCCTCTTGGATAATCTAGAAATTCCAAATAGTCTGGAATATACTAATTCTGTTTTTGAGCTGTAATTTTGCAGAATCGTATATTCACCCTTTCTAGACAACTTCTAAGCACCGAGTATAAAATGCCTCGAGGACTGTGAATGCATGTGATAGTCTCTCGAGGCTATAGAATATTTTTTGTTTTTATGTGAAAAACCAACGTTTTCCATAGGCGGTTTTATTAAAGCTGTGTTTAGTTCAACTTTTTCTAGCCAGGAAGCTGGAAGCTGAACCAAACAGGTCCAAGGATCAACCAGCTTTTTCAAAAGCTGCAGCTTTTTTGTAGTATAAACTGAAAGCTGGGGGATCCCACCTTTCACAGCTTCTCAGTTCAACTTTAAACGAAAATTATCCATTATGCCATTACAACATACCGATTCATGTAAAATTTAAAAAAGTAAAATTTTAGTAAAATATATCATTTTAGTGTAATTTAAAAATATATAATTTTAGTATAAACATTACAAAATTTCATCATTACATTGATTTACATGCAAAATTGCATATTAGTAATGTAACCAAACATCAAGAGCTACCAAAATAGAAATCCACAGCTATTCTAATCAAACAGCTTCTCAGCTTTCCCACAGCTCACAACTTACAGCAGTTTTTTTTCAGAATCTACAGCTCAACCAAACACACCCTAAGAGAACCACCTATGAAAGTCACCATTTTCGCAAACAGGTCTCTTAGCATAACCTCCTATAAAAATATAATTTTACAGGTGGTTTTATAAAGAGAACCACGTATGAAAATTTATTTTCACATACGTATATCCACCCATATATAAAAATCCAATATTTTTATAGACTTTGTGTCATAGTCGGTTGTGTATCCGCTCGTAAAAGTATCAAAATACACATCTATACAAATGTATTTTGTAGTAGCAATAGTGTAGAATAAGGTCCTTTGTCAATGGTATACAATAGAATTTCTCATATGTAAAATTCACAAATATGAAATCTTGCACATGCCAATGTCAGGGCCACAATGATACAACGGTAATCCACTACTACAAAAATTATTTTTACATGCAGTTATTTTAACATCTTTATAAACGGATAAACAACCTCATCTAATGTAAGGCCTCTATAAATCTCGCATGTGGCACCATTAATAGAAAAAGAGAGCAAACACATGTCCCTTATATGGGGTTTGGAGCACTCATCAATACCCCCAAAAGGACTTTGGAGATAGGACAGCTACCAGACATGAAGAAACTAATTAATCATGGATCTTGAAAGTTGAATCACGTAATGGTGAATTGGAGAATGATTGAACCACTTACTCCAAAAGCATATAAATTATCTTAGAGACCTACATGGTCCAAATTAGACCTGTTTATTTCAGTCTAAAATTATAGTAATCTAATTTATAAAAAAGCTGAGTTAGACTAGCTAATTGGACCGTTATAATCTGTACTCTGGATTATAATAAGCTGGCATAATATATAAGCTGATCTGTTTGTTTCAGCTTATAAAAATAATTAAACCCGATTACTACAATCCTAAACTAAAACAAATGCAAAATAATGCAATATTATTTTTATGCGGCTAGAAACAGGGACGCAATGCATCCCCCAACCCCAGGGGATAGATAAGGGTATCACCTTGACAATGGTTGGTCACTTGCTCTCCCACGTGTGGCGACCACACTTGGTCTGCTGGCCATGGCATTACAGCAACTAGTTAATTGGAGCCAGGTTAAATGCATGCTTACCGGTGCCTAAATGACTGGTTACCGTGGTTATTATCGGAACCGACGGCTAGTGAGATGGTCAAAAAACTATGGTAACCATATTAGTTAGCACATTATTATGAAACTGGCTATCAGTACATAAGCTGTCTTGCTACCCCACATCTTTTAACTCTTTTACATGGCATCAAATGTCCTTGTGGACCAGCCCCATGAATTGCACCTAAAGCTAAAAGTGCTGATCTTTTGCACAAAGCTATTCAACTCTATACTATGTGGATCCCTTGCAGCCCAGGATCATGTAAAAGCAACACATCTTTGGAACCTACTTGTCAGTGACTGTTCATAACGACCATTGCATAATTACGGGGTATGTAGCACACATGCAGAATCTATCTAGCTCCCAAATGGGAATTAGCTGTGGCATCTCAGGATTCCACCAGATTGTCTTACCTTATAGAGAGAGGATTAGATCCCTATATATACATGTATATAGGCAGGACCCGATCGAATCGGTTCGACGGCGATGGGCAACCTAACCGCTGAATTCGCAGTTGATCATTGCAGCTTAGAATGATTACTCTCGCTCGATCTATCCGCTTTTTGGGGCGTTTCCTCCTCTCTTTTGCGTGGGTCGTCGACACATCAAGCATGGCCACGATGGAGATGCTGCTACCAGCTCCGTCCTCCTCCACACTATCGACACGGTTTTTTATAGACTGTATCTTTGAAAACGTTATCTTTAACTCTAAGAGTCTGTTTATTTCAACTAAAGGCCCCTGATTGCAGCCACTTCATCCGGGCTAGTTCAAACTGTCCTCACCTTTTTAATCTGATTAATTAGCTAGTCTCCTTGGTTCAATTTTGTGTTCAGCTTTGCAGCAACTTAGTCTGAAGAATATGTATTCAGGGACGGCCGGTTCCTGAAATATCTTTGTCCTGTATTACATGTCATTAGTCAAACAAGATGTAGTTTATAGTAATTAAAAAATAATTGCATGTGAGGATTTATGGATGTGTGATATATGCACGTGAAAATAGAAAATTGATATAATTTCCATAAAAAAACTGTTAATATAAAATTGCCGAATAAATTGTTTTAAAGTTGTGTATCAATTTTTATTATTAAATTCATTTGTATCAACCGTTAAGTAATTGTTATAAACTCAATTTCATTCGCCTAAAAGCTTTACATCAAACTAGATGTAAGGTATATTGATTAAAAGAAGAACTAGCTGTGAGGTTTTATCAATATAATTTATATGTACTATTTGCGCACGAGAAAAATATGAACTTGGTAGTAGCATATTCAGAGTGAGGTGTACTCCAGAATTCGGATGGTTTAATTTTCACGTGAAACAGTTCAATCCTCATAAAGGCCTTGTTTGGATGTCCCAATCTTGGTCTATTCCCGTGGAATTGGATCCTCCCAAACAAGCCTAAAATAATTTAATTAGCACGTCCTAAAATAGGACCGATTCGGCTCTACTATATCGAATCAATTAAAAAATGAAAGGTTTTTTTATGGTACACCTCTTGTCTCAAGAGGCAAGAACCTTATCTATTGGTTAAAAAAACAAGATGGTCTATTATCTCTTAGGAGTGATCTGTTAATCGTGACTATTAAATCAGGATAATCTGTTATCTCGTAGAAAGTAAGATATTGATTTCTTTTAATTATGATCGTTAGATGTATAAAAATGAACGGACGCTATGATAAGGCAATACATGGGTTCAATTCAATTCGTGGTGGATTATGCTCAATTTATTTGTCGTCGCCATCATCAGATTGAGAAACGAGGGCCATACCCTCAGATCTAGCGGACGATCAATCCATCAATCTTCAGCTACCTTAATCTGCTGCATGCATGCATGCATGCCTCCTCCATCTGTTTTGGATCACCTGCCATTCGCTGTACCTGACTCCCGCCGGAGCTTCGCCTTTTCGGCCGGTCGCCGTCGCCGTCGCTTTCAATCCAACCCCGTCGACAGCGGCGGCGGCGGCGACGTATCAGACATCGGCACTGACGCCGACGACGACGCCATGCCCACAACAAATAAAACTTGTTGCAATAATATATGTATCCCCTTAATCTCGTGGTCGTCACCATCCATGTAAGCGGTGACGTGGCATCCAGATGGCACCCACGCTGGAAGCCACGTTGGCAAAGTGTACCCCCCGGACCATCAATTGGCATTCCGATTGCCGATATTAGGAGCTCTTTGGAACGCAATATTTTACTAGAAAACACGACAATATTTACTCCGAATCCTGCGTGGCATCTGAGTGGACGACGATGCAGTTTGCTGTCTCTGAACTCTGAACTTGGGACGATGACATGCAAGCTCAAGGACATGTAGTACCTTCGTTGTGCTTGAGATCGACTAAAATGAGAGGAATTAAGCACCCCAGTCAATATGGCTTGGGATCAAATTGGGACCAAGGAATTAAAACTCCTAGCAAAAAACAGAGACACTGTGATCTGTCATGGACTGTAGGCAAGAGCACCTTTGGTGCATTCTACTACTACCAGGAGAATCGATCGTGGTAATCGTTTTGTAAAGTAAATTAGTATTTCTGATGGATCATATTTTGAATATAATCATTATTAGTAAATTTGTTTTGATTTATCTTTTTTGCCGCCTACTTTTCAACCCTACTCTGAGAATAATGTTGGACCTAGAGTTTATATAATATAATAAAATATTTTAAATTTGCATTTTTAGTTTAAAATAAAAACTAAATTACTAAACTAAATACTCTTCATCCATACGTAGCTTTAGATATAGGATTTCTTAAAGCTTGATTGAACCAGCTTTAAAAAAATTCTAGATCTGAAATATTTAATTTTGGGATGACCCGCAGCTTCGACGCCACAGGCCACAGCCACAGAAACAGAGAAGCCAACATTTCTCTGCATTGCTTGTCACATTCAGAGCACCCAAATCTAATCGAGACACATCACCTGCTTCATCTCCATCAGGCTACTAGCAGGCAGCAGCTAGCTACCGGCACCACCGTCACTGCACGGTCTACTCTACTCCAGCATCAATCTCCAATATGCACGCAACAAATGCAGGCAGATCGACCGGAGGAGAAGGATTCGAAGAAGAGAAAGCAGGGCATTCATCGCGCGATTCGTCAGGCCGCTATCGTCTCGCACTCTCGCCTATCGATCGCTGCGTGGTAATTGATGAGAGTTTGGCATCTCACAGCGACGTCTAACCTTCAGAATGTCGAGCAGGACAACGACTGACCACGCCGTGCAAGCAAGCAAGACCTGATACATCAGATTCATTCTTCTCCCTGCTGCTCTCATCGATCCATCCGGCTAAAAAGGCAATGTTTGATTGTTTGGGGAACCCCTCCAAACAGCATCTATATATTACTAGCTGAGAAGCTGGTCTTCTTTTTGTTTTTTTTTTTCAGATTTTGAGGAATTTTCTTAAAAATGTGCCGTATAAATTGCCTGTCATATCACTAATGATTTTTTAAATTTATTATTATCAAAATTTTAATATATATATGAAAAATGTCTAAATTACACTCTCGAAGTATCGCTGAAGTCTGAATAACCCTCTAAAGAATTTTAGGGTCTAAAAAGCACTAGCGGTATTATAAAACAGTTTAATTTATACCTTTGAATGGTGGTTTTGCTGACGTGGCGAAACCACGGGCGGTTTTGCTAACGTGGCAGTTGAGGTGGTGCTGGTGATGTGGCAGATTAACGAAAAAGTTTGAATCAAACCTTCCAATTTGCTTAATGTCTGAATAACCCCCGAAAAAAGTGTTTAAAAATTAATTTTTAAAAATTTTCAAATCCAAAAATTTTGCGGAATAGCTCATTTCCCCCTAATTTCTCCTTCTTCCTTCATTTCCCCCCTTTTTCTATTTTCTTTTTCTTCCTTTCTTCCTCCTTTCCTCTGTAGTGACATGGGGCGCAGGCCACGGGGCGCGGGGTGTGGGCACGGGGCACGGGGCTAGGCAAGGTGCGGGCACAGGGCGCGGGCTGAGCGCGGTACGACGCGGACGCAGGGCTGGGCGTAGCGCTTGTGCTAGGGCACAAGCGGCTAGAAAGAGGGAAAAGGAGAAAGAATGAGAGAGAAAGGAAGAAAAAGAAAAGAGGAAAAGGGGGAAACGGAAGGAAGAGAGAACAAACAGGGAAAAAGAGGACTATTCTGCAAAAAAATTTGGATTTAAATTTTTTTAGAAATTATTGTTTAAACCCTTTTTGGAGTGTTATTCAGACATTAGGCAAAGTTGGAGGGTGTGATTCAGATTTTTTCGTTGATCTGCCACGTCACCAGCGCCACGTCAACAAAACCACCCTTCAAAGGTGTGAATTGAACTGTTTTGTAATACCGCTGATGTTTTTCAGACAGTAAAATTCTTTAGGGGGTTATTCAGACTTCAGCAATACTTCGAGGGTGTAATTTAGACTTTTTCATATATATATTATTGTATGTCATGTGTAGAGTATTTTCTAAAGACCTGGACCAAAAATATGACCGATATTGGCCTTGTCAGCGCGGCGCCGCCAGCGAGATAGGGTTTCAATCTGATCTATTTTAATCTAAACTTCGATCCTTTATGACATACTACCTGATGCATATATATAATACATCCAAACAACAAATAACAGACTTGTTACTATTAAGGAGATAACTTAACCTATTAAGATTCTAAAGATAATAAAATGATTATCCCTAATTATGCTACAGTATCGGATGAGTATTGTTTCCATAGGCTGGGCTAAGCATGGCCCATTACCCGTGACATCTGTTATAAAATAATGGAAAATAATTTTATAAAGTGTTAAAATTGAACATCTTTGTAAATTAATACTCAGCACAGAATTAGAAATCAAATACTCGAAGTATATTTAAGACTAGCTACTCACATTAGTTGTAATTCTTAAATACTCGGACTACTAGAATATCCAGCATTTGAGACCCTAAATTAAAAAAAACGAACTACTGCATCAGAGGCAGAAGTACAGTTCGAGTACAAGTTCATCCAGCCTTTATCACGATGCATACCGTAACCGTAAGGTGGTCACTCAGCAGCACTAGTGTTTAACCTGTGATAAGATTCCTAGTGCCTGCCTACACAGCTTCTACTCCTATACATCATCATCCTACCTTTTAGCTTAGCTATTTTTAAAATTAAAAGCAAAAATAAATAGTTAGATTCTAAAGTTAGATTGTGAGAATCAGTAGCCGTAGAATCTAGAAATAAATTAGAATCCAAAAACTAAGAAACATCAGATTCTCATCAGCTAGATATTCAAACTATCCAGCTACTCAGACTAACTAGTTACTAAAAATATCTAACTATCATAATCTGAAACAATTAAGTCCTAGATATATTGCTGTGAGCCATGGTTTTAATTGATGAGTTTTTAACAGCCTGTCCGGGGAGTGTTCATCGATGGATGGATCTCTTAGCTAGGAAAGGACGATGGCGAAGTTAAGTGACGATATCGAGGGGACTAAATTGGCTACTCTTTAATAAATTTAATGCGGTTAAGCGGCGTTTTCTAAGAGTAAGAAACGGAGATGAGTGTGATGTAAAACCTAACTCCGGAGAATTAGTGGAGCGAATATGCTTCATTTATTCTTAGAGAAGTACGAGGTTTGACCATATAAAACCTCAAATCCAAATACTCTTAAGTCTTAAGTTAGTCTAATTATCATAGATAAACTTTCTAAATAGTTTTAATTTACTACAGGTCTGTAGTGACTACATAAATGTTCAATCTATTCAACGTTTTGTTTTCTAATTATAATGATCAAGACCACTGTATATGTCATGGTTGTAAGATGTATTCTTTAATCATGTCTGTCTCATCTATATTTGTGAAAAGGTCTGAAAAGTTCCAAAATTTTCTAGGACGATCGTGCTTTTAAGGTATCTCGAGGAGATTGGGCACATAAGGTTAGAGAAAGACAAAAACTGACCTTGATGCTGACAAGAGTGTGGAACACCGTATGGAGCTCTGCCTCTATGCTTTGTTAGTGAAAGAAAGTCATACGCATTGACGCGGAAACTATTCAATCTGATTTCTTATATAATTTGTTTTAGCATTCTGAAATCTTTTCTAAATCTATGTTGTTTTAAAACTTATGTCATTTTTTCATCTTTTTTATTATTTCTCCCTATCAAACAAATGACAGTTCTCTCACAAATAAAAATTCTGCTTTTTCAAAGCAGAATAAACAACGAGTAATAAAGTTATTTGAGTTAAATTTTCAATTCTTATCTTTAAGTACAAAATGATATATATAAGAAATTAGATGGATGGCTCGGTTTATCCACGTGAAATGAGCCGAAATTACTGGCTCCCAAACAGATCCTTAATATTCCACGACGATTCTCATGGATATACATTGGTTGGATACATTTTGATGCCAATAAAGCCACACGGAAATACAATTGTATTCTCGTCAAGAAGCTAAGAGTCATACAACAAATACGATTATTTTCAAAAACAAAGATGTGTCATTATGTAGCCATGCAGCTGCGATGGTTACACACAACCATCGTTAGTGCAGAGACTGGGAGTTATAATCTCATTATATTAAAAAAAGCAAATTTTAAGATACATTGAATTAACATGAATGAACTGTTTATTTTTATAGATCTAATGATCACGATTAAAAGAAGTTAATGTCTTATTTTCTACGAGATAATAGATCATCATAATCTAATGGTCATAATTAAAAGAAGTCGATATTTTACATTTTAATAAGTCATTTTAATTTTTCTAACCAATGATTGAGATTAGTTTTACCTCTTGTCTCTTTAAAAGATAAAAGATAAAAGATGCATGTAAAAAATCTTTAAAAACCACATCTGAATCTGGATAGTTACCACTATTTCAGATGAAACAGGGACTATTTTCGAACTCTCTCAGCAGAAAAAACATGTCTAAAATTTCGTTCCAGTTCATGGGGCAGTTCGGCACAAGTCATTGCAATCTTGCACGATGAGATCCAGCGAGGAAGAAGGTGAGGGATCGCAGAAAAGCGACGTGCAACCTACCGGACTCGTTCCAACGACCGCCGGGACGAATGGGTACACGGCCATTCGACTACTTGATAGTGAAAAGCTTTTTTTACGCGAATCTAATTGAATTGGATTTATTTATATCTAACTCCAGTCAAGAAGTGTCACGTTAATAATTGATTACTTAACCATCTGACCTAATAAATCAAGTATTTAACTCCTAACCTTTTAAATACCATTTACTTAACCTCTAAAGTAGTTTTGTAAACTAATTTTGTCCTGCTGACATACCAAGTTGGATAAAATTGACACATCCTACATAAAAAACTAACAACCGCACCTCCTAGACTTCTCGTTCACTCCATCAGTGTTTTCTTATTCACTCAGTCGTCTCCTCTACATTGGACAAGATTGTGGTACATCCTGTTTGTGTCATATATAAATAGTTTATGTATCTAAAATTCTGTTATGAGACTTAAAGATGTCAAATTAGATAATAGGTATAGAAGTCTACATAACCCTTTATGTATTGTTGTTCAACGTGGCACGCAGCATAGCAAAATTAGTTTACAAAACCATCTTAAGAGATTAAATGTTATTTAAAAGATTAGAGGGTTAAACACCTAATTTATTGGAACATTAGGTCAAATGTTAAGTAATCGATCAACAATACATAAAGGGTTATGTAAACTTATTCCTTTTATATTCGTATTTAGCGTTTAATCTCCATCATTGTAATTTGTACATAGTATCCAGAGCGAACGTGGCGACTTATTTTTCAGTTGTCTTAATAATATAATAATAATAGATAGATAGATATCTTAATGAGCAATTAAATTAAGGGAGGTGACTTCCTGTGTGGGTGGCACGGTAACCTACATCTTTAGTAGCATAGTTAACAACTAATTATCAGATCTAGAAAACAATGTCAACTGTAGCTAGGTGGCTAAGTTGGAAGGGGAAAATGATAGGAGCAGCAGGATGCAGGACCATGAGTGATAAGGTGAGGATAACTATCATAGACAAAATGCAACAGTACATGGTTCCATCCAGCTACTTGGCCAGCTCATACATATTAGGAAGATGTACTGGTAATATCTGCATCATATCTTTGTACACAAGCTATTGATTGTTACCTTAAACTTGAATTTAGTCCCAGAAATATCAAAAGAATCACATCGCCCTACATGCAGAATATGATTAACAAATTTCGTCTCTTCGAGCCTAAAGACTGCTAGCTTCAGAGTTCAGGGATTCACTTGCCACTGGAGCTTCGGTCTTCCTATCTACAGATTATCAAATCTTCTCCTTGATCAGAGTGACATATGCTGGTTAGTGGTTAGAACTCCATTTTCATGTGATCAGCTTGCAACTGACCTGTGTCGGTTCAATAATTCACAAGTCGTTAGCGAAATTTCATAGCTAAGGTATGCAAGGTTAAGCAGAACGTTATCAATCAATTTTACTGACCATGGAAGCTCGGTGTCGAAACCCCATCATTCTCCTGGTTCTGTCCGTTGTCGATATGGAAAACATTTTGGAGATCATCCTCCCAGAAATTCCTTTGCTGAGAGATGTGCACCAAATATATTATTAGGATACTGTTTCTGATGATTCTTTGTCAAGTTACATGGACAATAAAATTATTTAGGCGCAAATCACCTGCAAGTTTGTGTTGGCTGTTCCATCCTGAAAAGCATACTGTGCATTTGTAGCCTGAGATAGAGCCAGGTCCAACTGATTCAGGGTGCACTGGCTCTCCATGATGTTTGGAACAAACGATTGGAAAGCATCTCCTTGCTCGCTAAATGGAAAAGCTGAATTGGAACTCTCCAGTGAAAAAACTGGGTTCGCTGAAGGGCCACATGCTTGGTAAATCTGAATTGTACATGGATAATGTGAGTAACAACTCACTCAACACATCGCACAGGCATGATAAGCACAAGATAATTCAAACTCACATCTTTGTGCAGGAGCGTAGGTAGGTTACTGAAATCAAGTGGATTCACGGTTGCTAGCTTCATGGACAGGAACTGAAGCCAAAAAAAACAGAAAAATTGGTCAGAATTTGGAGCGCTGCATAGTGCATACCATGGCATGAAGCAATTTCAGCAGGCTTGCTCTTACCTCAACTTGCCGTTGAAGCGACTGCACGTAGTTTATGATCTCATCAAGCATGAGTGCCTTGCCAATCACCTGCAATTGAAGACGACATTAGGCGCGTCAAACAGTGAAACTCTGCAGACAGACTGGCAAATACTTGCTCTTTTCAGATTCTCATCCTGCAACCACAATTGATACCTTGTTGCATCCTGGCACCAGGTCCTGGAGAACCTTCATCCTCTGGCTGATCCTCTCTCTTCTCACCTAACAAATGTAGGAGACGATTCAGTATGCCGCAAACAAATTCGATGAGCGGGAGTACACAGCAAGTATCATGAACAGAATTGTACCCTCTCTGCAAGGCTGTGGCTATCAGTTGCCTGCCCTCTCCTCGCCCGGACATGGACATAGTCCCTGGGGGGCTCCACCGGCTTGGCGTTCTTCCCCTTCCCTTGCTTCTGCCCGGCGTCCTCGACGGAGCTGTCGCTCCCGGCCTGCTCCGCCTTTGG
>KE372821.1:299599-328753 GCA_000418225.1 Zizania latifolia | reverse complement strand
ACGAGTCGAGTAGGCTGGAAATGTAGTCACCCCCGCCGCCGCCGCCGCCACCGCCACCTGCACTGGCTCTGCCCTCCATCGCCGCCGCCGCAAGAAACGAAACCAACCAACCAACCAATCAACCAGGGCAGCAGAGTCCAAGAACCGTCCTTTCTTGGCAAGCTTCGAGCAAAGGCTCCTCCTTTAGGTGCCGAATCGGGAGTAGAGGCGCAGATTTATAAGACGAAGAGAGAGAGAGAGAGAGAGAGAGAGGAGACGAGGAAGCTTGAGGGGCAGGACAATGGGGGGCGGAGGTCAAAGCGGTGGTGATGCAACGCGCAGCCGGTGGTGGAGGGAGTGGAGCCGAGCCCGAGTGCGCTCCAGCCTTTTCGGTTTGGGGATGGGATGGGGAGAAGCTGCTTTTCCAGACTGCGCCACTGCCCTGCCCCCTTTTAAGCTCTCCACCGGTCGCCTCGCCGCCTCCGTAATGGGTGGTGGTAAAATTCCTAATCCTGCCGGGGCCTCGCTCGCGCCCTTCGTCTTGCCGGTCTTGGTGATGGAGACGAGGCGGAGGGGACGAGGCTAGGTAGAGTATAAGGCCAGTTTGTTTTTTGATTGGGATAACAGTAATTTAGTTTATACAAATAAACACTAGTTTATTGTATTGTTCTAATCTAATAATAAATTAGTATGTTTGATTCAGAAAATAAATTGAATTAATCGTAAACTAAAACAAACAGGCTCTGATCAATATATCGGCCTTGTATGGATTCTCGTGAAAATTTTAAATATAATTTTTAGAATCTCAATTAAAAGCGATTTATGTTGAAATTAAAAATAATTATTTTTTATTTTTTTTCTGATAAATCAGGTGAGTAGCCAAAAATAATTAGGTGAAAATTATTTTTTATGAGAATCGGAATAACAAAAAAATAAAATATTCATAAAAGTTCAATGAAATAAATGAAATATTTATAAATGGTTAAAGTGTACTAGCACAATACAACGCAAAAACAGAATGATAATTTTAGACCACCATCCTCTCTTACAAAAATTATAACCTAGTCATCTAGCTAAATAATTTCACAGTTAAATATAATTCATCACAAAATTACTTTTAGAAAAAAGCTGAAATCAGAATCAATAGAATGGACCTTAGTTAAAAAAAGAAAAAAAAATGAATTGAGAGGATATTTTCGATTACATTAAAAACACACATGCAAATACACCAACAATGACGCACAACGTACGTGAAATTATAGACTTCTAGATTTGAATCTTTGATGGATAGTTTTCACCAGATCGAATGTGCTTCTTACGGTTTGGATAAAATTTCTTTAAGCAGGAAATTAAATAAACTGAACTAATACAAAATGAGTATATCAAGATATATTTGATAAATCGAACCAGTGATGTAGGAGTTATATACTGAAGTATTCTTGAGGGATGCACGCTATAATCTGTTCTTCGTGTTTAACAATATAAAGTGATGAGTGTATAAAAACTGGCGCATCGACAACAAAATATACAAAGTAACATAAAAATTACATCTTAAAGAACTCTAGGATAGGAGTAGACATAAGGATGTACTCTTAGTCGCTCTTGATTTAGGCAACCTTCGAAATAGTGTATTTTTAAAAGAATTTTACAGGATTTAGTTTAATAACTATGAAAATCCTATAAAATTTATAAGTTTGAGCCCTATCTTAGACAGTACAACCATAAAAATACTTCCAGAAAGGAAGGATGGATCAATATATATTTTCCTTCTTTTTTATCATCACTGAATATTTATAGTGAAATGCACAATGCAGGGGCTATTTGAAGATGAGAAAACTAGGTATTGTATGCCAGATTTATGCATGCATGATAATAGGTACTAGGCTATAGTCATTTATGCATCATTAGTTATAGCCACTTACACACTAGCAATAGTATATAGCATCAGCTTAATTGTCTACCATTACTTCTCTACAAGAGAAAAATGATGGTTTTTGGTGAACCTGTTGCCTAATTGTTTAGCCAAAATTAGCATTAAGAAAAGGACCATCCATTTTTTTAGAACTCATGGGCCCACACCGTGTTTAGGATTATCCTCGTGGATAATTCAATCTGCCTAACATTTCATCACCTTTCTCAGCTCCCTGTTTTCATTAAAGAGATCGACATTTTCGTGCTTGCACTATGTTGAGATTCAGAGAGCTGCCAATATTACTTCTCTATTAAGAGTTCAGAAATTAATGCATCAATGTGTGATTAGGCCGGCCTCACACAATTAACTGCATAGGTAATTAAAAAGAAAATAGACCTTGATTTATGCACACTTAACTACGCGGCTTCACCAGTGTTCGACAGAAATGCAGTCTTGTGGTTTCCTATCTTACTCGCATACGCGGATGCAGAGGCCTATATACCATAAGGCGCTTCCGTACACCATTTTCTAAAAAAACATAACACGATGGTACACGTATTATATATACAAGGGGCTCTTTACGGTAAAGATACCTCGAAGGAGGCGAGAGTTATAATTAATCATGATCCTTCGTTATATCTGATTAAATAAATTAAATATTAATTAAATACGTAGTTACTCGTAACAGCTGGTCATCTCTCTCGTACGCCTCTATAGTCCGGTCAGATCCCTGTCTCCTGGCTAACACCGCCCTGCGCCCCGATCGGCCCCACCCCACGCCTGGTGCCCTGGCTGGCGCCTCGCACCCAACGTCGCCCGTGCCCCGGCCGGTGCTGCCCCATGCCCGACACTGCCCTGCGCCGCACCACGCGTAGAAGGGAGTAGGAAGAAGGAAAAAAAGAAGGAAGGAAGAAAGAGAAAAGAGAAGAGAAATAAAAAGAAAAATATAAGACGACCTATTACCTCCTAGGAGATAAATGTCACCTTTAAATCGTGACCTTAATAGGTCACTTTCTTTAAATCGTGACCATTAGATCTAAAATAATTAACAGTCCTTATTTATTGATTGTACAGTAAAATTCTCCATATATAAATTAATCGATATTTATACATGAAATAATTAAGTACTAAATCTAAAATAAAGTTTCCGTGCTTAACAATCAATATACCACGAAGTGATAAACTGGTAACAAAGAAGAAGAATTTTAGTGTTTTGATGCATGAGCTCTAATAGCTTCGCAACATCAATAGATAGATGCAACATATTAAGATTATCTTTTAGCCTCTCTGTATCTAGTTCATTCATAAAGAGGTGAGCTTGTTAAAGAAAATTAGCAACATCATTAAAATCAACATCATAGCTATCTCTCAAACATACTATATTGCTGAAGTACCAGAGAAGTATCTAGTTTATTTTATTTTTTGAACATTACAAAAATCATGAATATGTCCTGAATACGTATCCGGAAGTATACAACGTCTGATATGGATATGCGGCTTTTCAGCCGTATGGTGTTTCATAAGTGGTTTTAGTTAAACTTAGACTAGTTTATTATGTTTTAGAAAGAGAATAAGTTAGAAGAAAACTAAACCGGTCAAGTTGCAATGACAGGAGATCGCATTTAACCACTACATTGTTCTCTTCTGGCACACATCGTTTTACTTCAGATATGCTTTGTTCCGCAGATCATTTCACACCTGCAAGATCATGACTAAACTATATTTTTCGAACGAAAATGCCTAAATTATATTCAAGTGGCTTTGAGCATATTGATCTTTTTCGTTACAAAACACATGAACGCATGCTTGTTCAGACCAAGTTTAGCTGTAACAGTATCCTACGCCCCAAACTGAAATGGATTTAATTTCTTGGCAATAATTTGACAACAACTCGCAAGTGGCCTTGATTTGAAAATGTGTCACTCTAGGCATCATCTATACATTCTTTTGTCAACGGAATGCGAAGCCAGAGACGAATAAACAAACGAACTGACAATAGAATAAACTGCTGGCTAGGCCAATCAGGTTCTGCTCATAATCAGAGCTCACATTATTCTAGTTAATCACCGTTATCTTATTCTAATCGGCCTCGGGATCGCTGCCACGGTCACATGCATCACGACGTTAAACAAGTCGTCGACTGTACTGACAAGTAGTAGTGATTTGCAAACAGAGTTTTTTTATTTTTGCTTGTGGTCACAAATTCGAATTCATGAACTGTTCATACGGCTGGTATATGATAAGCAGCTGGGGAAATTCCAGTCTTCAGCACTGTAAATGTTTCTATTCTGAACTTTGACTAAAACAATCATGTTTTGCATCACAAAGTGTGAGGTCCTGATTTGAGATGAGGCCATAAATTGGCGATTTTTCATGCGGGATCAACGCTTAAAGAAACTGAGTTGTCGATTTAGAGACTGACATAATTAAAATAGAAAATTCTATATCTTATATATGTCATTGAAAATTTACTGTTTTCATATATGTCATTGCTTTAATTTTTTATGTCCATATATGCTACTGTCATTAGTTTCAACGTTAGTTTTTTTTTCTAAATGCCAAAACAGCCCTCAGCTCACAAAACTAGCTTGCTTGCTTGCTTTCCCTCGGTCAGTCTCAGTTGCGTTGGATTGAATGAGTGATTGATACGTGTATGCCGGCCAGAGCAAGTGCTAGCTGATCATGTAGCTTAAGGCCTGTTTGGTATAGCTCTAGCTTCATAATTTTTTTTGGAGCTGGTCTAGCCTAGCTCCAAAAAATCCTGGAGCTAGAGCTGTAGATAGATTAAGGGTATTTAGTTGAATAATTTAGTTTTTATTTTATATTAAAAATAAAAGTTTAAACTATTTTATTATATTATACAAACCCTCAGCTTCAGCATGAATCTTGGAGTTGGAGCTATACCAAATAGGTCCTAAATCATCTTTGATTTTTAGTGAGTTGATGGCAGTTTTGGTATTTTAAAAAAATTAACGTTGAAATTAACGACAATGGCACATATAGACACATAAATTGAAGCAGTGGTATATATGAAAATATTAAATTTTTAATAACATATATAAGAATCGGTGAACTCTCAGTGATTATATATGGAATTTTCTCTAATTAAACCGTCTTTGGAAAAAAAAGCATTAGTGGGGACTCACCGAAGAACACTATAGTTTATAGATGATCTTAACCGTGTTCTACAATACATTGCCCCAAGAATCTACCATCTTAGCTTGCAAACTTGCGTTGCCAGCTACTGCTACCTCTGCCCAAATTAAAGACTCCATTTTGTCGTAGGGAGAATTAAGGCTGTGTTTGTCTAGTGCTCCCCCTTGGCAGCAACCACCGTCGAAAAACTAGACAAGCAAGTAGGTGAAATGAATTTGACACGGTTCTTGATTATAAATTGCTCAAGGGACAACATGAACTAACTGTACGAAAGAACAAATCTTCTAGGAATATACAGTAATAAACAGTAGTAAATTAAGGGCATCTTATGAGCTAATATAGTACACAAGCCTCTCTACTTGTTTAATCAACATAGCCATTGAAAAACTTGGCCTCTTGCTATTTACTCCTCCTGCTCAATCATTTGGGCAACTAGCTAGCTATCAAGCAGGAATCCACGGGCGTCCAAGAACTGAACTGCCTGTCCCTGCAAGCCTTCCAAAATTTCCCCAATTCAGATTTTGGCATTGCAACACCACAATGGCAACACAGGGTGAGTGAGCATCACTGACAAGGCATGCAGCGGTGTTGGCTTCTTCATGGAGCTGCTACGTAGCACAGAGCAAGATGGTTTCTCCGATTTGTGTGTTCCTTCAACGCTGGTGTTTGTTCTGTAGTTGTTGGATCTGAACTTTGAGCACACAGTTTTGGTGGATCTGGACATGGAATAGCAGCGAGCTAGAAAGGACTTGCCCCAATGTATATTCTCCCTCTGGAGCTCAGGTCAATGATTGCTGACATTTCTACCTTCTTGTCTTACTTCCCGGTTTCCTTCTCGGTCTCATATGCTCACACAGATATACACCATATGCTCACAATTAACCAATGTTCATTCTTGTACCATGAAACTATCCTGCTGGTTTGGAACATATAGATTTTGATGCAACTACGCGTCAGGCGTCCGATCGAAATGTTTAGAAAGTAGCTAGGGATGATTCATGATTTTAGGTTACTAAGGTCAACACAAACTTATCATCTAGAATTTTAATGAGATAATAAAGTCACTATGCAGTTTAAATTACTATTATCAATACTAAATTAGAAAAAGAGTATTTAGAGTCTAACGAGAAAGTTATTGTTGTCCCGTGACAGCAAAGACTGTACGGCTGATCCGCCCCAATCTGCGTGAATCCAAAAAAATTCTAAGAATCCTTACCGAATAGAGCCTTCAAATTTGAATTATTATGATCGATTTAATACTTCCATGCAGTTTTAAGAACTAAATTATGAGCACCCTAAAATACCGTAGTGTATCTCATAAGGAGATAATATTTCTAATTAATTTTAGCTCGTAATTCAGTACCATGTAATTCTATATGTATGCACGTAAAAATAGAAAAAAATATGAGGAGATAATATATCATCTTATTTAAATCTAAGTCGTTAGATCAGAAATAATAAATGATCCATAATTATTTGGTTGCATGTTAAAATTCTTCTAATATTAAAGCCAATTACATTATGTGCGAGTAATATACTTTAATCATTATATCCAAACAAACAAAATCGGATCAAGATCTGCCCTCGCGTATCTGAACTTGGATCTGAATTATCCCCTACAATTAACTCCATCCGTTCTAATGAACAGGAGCTCGCCATTGCTTCCCTGCGCTTTGCTTGCCTCGACCTCCCCGTACACAGGTACCCAGATCGGCAGCAATGGCGCCACGGCCAAACCGCTCGTCAGCCAGCCGCCGCGCCGTGCTGACGTGCTGTGCAGTGTGCCCCCGTAGATTCCTGCCACCGCCATGAACGCGCGGCTGCACGTACGGTGCTAGCTGTTGTATGCGTTTTCAGGGCAATTACGAGGAACACGCAGTGGTACGTACGTCGCCGGCAGTAATCTCTGAAAAATCCATTGCCTGCAGCTTTTGACCTTTACTATTGTGCAGCACTCGCAGAGATGGCGAGGACGATGAAGAAAACAAAGCTTTCCCTACGATCTAGTAGCAGATAGTGGCTACAGTGTTACTGTAGAAATTTCATCATGCAGTTGCTCTTCCCTCGGTTTTACGGAATTGATTTTTTTGTGTGTGAAATTTTTGGGTTCCAAACTTTCGGTCTGTGGTTCATGAGGGAGCATATGTCCTTATTGAAATAGCTTGAAATAATTAAGATTATAATATAATCACAATGAGTGATTTTATAGTACTTGAGGAGTTACCACAAGTTTAGTGTCAATTTTAGTATCAAGAGGCACCAAAATTAACACTAAAAATTATGATATCTCTTAGTATCTTCTTAAGGACCGTAAAATTTCTCAATCATAATTATTTGATAAGCAAGGAGACGATCGATTCTGGTTATTAGTTATGTGACTGATTATAATTAGAGTGATTTTATAGTCTTTGAGGAGGTACCATAATTTTTATTGTTAATTTTGGTATCTCTTAGTACCTGAGACACCGACATGTGCTAAAATTAAACTAAAATTGTAGTACCTCCTTAGGGACTGTAAAATCACTTTTATAATTATTTCTTTAAGATGGTTATAATTTTTTTGTTTAGTATATAATTAACTTCTACTCTA
This sequence comes from Zizania latifolia, assembly GCA_000418225.1. NCBI lineage: Eukaryota > Viridiplantae > Streptophyta > Magnoliopsida > Poales > Poaceae > Zizania > Zizania latifolia. The sequence goes on along the minus strand of KE372821.1, from coordinate 321,116 downwards.
AGCATAAGTTGCCAGTATAGATATCTTGTATCTGAAAAAGGAGATAAAACACAGAAAGAGAACACTATGCTTCTAAGCTGTTGCCAGAAAACATTATGCTGCTAAGCTGTTGCCACTGCATGTATTCAGAGGACTGCAACGTTAGGCACATCAGAGGCTTTGCACTCTGCTTTATTCCAAAGAAGAAAGGTGCTCTGCCTCTGCTTACTGGAAATCGTAGGCAAAACTGCTGTTGTCCATTTGCAGGAGTAGCTGTCGTGCTCTGCCTGAACTTTCAAGTGAAGTTTGGAACAAGAACAGCATTGGCTACTGGAGCTTTCAGCTTTGGATTACAAAAAATAAATAGCGTATGGATTATCTGTTTGTGCATAGGAGGAAGAGGAAACGGAAGAAAGATAACTTTGGCGTCCAACTGCGGAAGATCGAAAATCACTTTGTACGAGAGATAGATATTGTAGTCTTGCAAGTGAACACTGCAGCAGCAGCGAGTCTGTTTGTTTTAATTTAAGATTATAGTAATCTAGCTTATTTTTATAAGTTAAAATAAATATATTATCTTATCATGCTAACTTATTATTATCTAAAGTATAGATTATAGTAATCTAATAAGTCGATCTAACCTAGTTTAATTCTACAAGCTAGATTACTATAATCCTAAACTGAAACAAATAGAACCTACTCAACCTAACATGAGGATTGTGTGTCTGTGTGAAACAGTAGTTGCGCTTTGCAAAGAGTGAACACAAAAGAAGTCCTTTATTGGATTCTCTAAACTTTTATTCCAAATCCCAAAGGCAACTTTTTTTTTTCGCTTTTCCTACTGAATTTGATCATTGACATACTGAATTGCTGACAAGTCCTTTCTGCCACTTGTTACTGACTCAACCTGAAAGAAAACAATGTCACGGCAGCAGATGTATCATGGACTTCTTCGGTTTCAAGATTAATACTGAACTTGAAGCTATCTTTACTATGCACAAAATGCCCTAAAGGATGGTGACAAATGGCTAGCTCAACCAACAGGGAGTCTGGTGATTGATCGAAGTCCATGATAACATGCTAACTGCACTTCTTTCTGAATTTTCTCTGACAAAACCGTGGCCTTTGAAAGCTAGATCAACATAGTGTAAATAGACGCCTGCAACCAAACATACCGGTTATGGATTATGATTGTGGGATCTGCAGGCTAAATTGCTGGGGGTCTCTGAATTCACGTCTGCTACTTTCTGTCATGAACAGAAGAACTCATGGTTCACAGCTTCCTGGCATCTCTGATTCATTCTGCCTGAAATTTGCCTCAAAAGTGGTCCAATTGTAAGCCAGCTTTCATGTCAACTAGGCATGGAGGCGCCCCCAACGGTAAGCCACATTCTCTTAGTAAATTCATAGTAAATTTAGTCTATTTGTATCATCTGCATCTTAAAGTAAATTCACCAGTAATAGTTTTTAACTCATCTTAGACTGCATCTTTCAACTCAAGTTGATTCATTCCATACAAGGATAAATGCTATATTTTAACGAACAAAGAACCACAAGACAATAAATTACCATGCTTTGGAATAGAAGGCGGTATGGCTTTGTTACCACTTATTCACTGAAGACAAAACAGCGACAAAATTACCCTCCAGTGCATGTGCTGCTATTTTAACAGTAACTCAATAAGGTTAAATCTCTTCAAAGTTTAAACTACAGAACAAAATGTTCCACAACCATTTCTGTTCAAAATAGTCTACACGGATCTATTCAAAATAGTCTACATGGAAATCTTCTCTGAAACTGCATGCTAATTATTTTCATTAATATTTTCATGCTGATGTAGAATAAACGATCGTGATGCTGAATTTCAGGACACAAACTTTCAATAACCCTGAAAATTCTCATGAAATTCTCATAAATCATAGTACTATAGAAAATTCTTCTAAAAATTCCATAATACTAAAGGATCCCCAGATCACAGAATAAAGACACAAACATGAATTGAGAGTTTTACATAGGCTTACCATCAGGTTGCACATTGTTATATTTCTTCACAACTACAATGGCATCACCACGCCTAGCATATACAACATCAACCGTTCCTTGAAAGACATAATAAATGTAAGGTCGCATCATAAAAAGATTGCATGTAAAGAAGGAAGCATAAGATCACTTTTGTACCTTAGACCTCCCACTTCTGTTACAGTGAATTGCAGATCTCTTAAGATCTCCCAACTCAGAGAAAAGTTCTTATATCATTAAACACAAAACAACTCAGGAAAATGTTTAAGGAGGCAAAAAAACTTAATACCACATAAAGAGTTAAGGCAACTCACACTAGGTGATGAGATCTATTCTAAATCTTTGGAATGACATGGAATTTGATGAAACAAGATAGTAAAATCTAAGAATGGAAACAGTACTGGAACCAAACAATTCTCTTTTCAAACATGTATCTGTTTTATGGGAGGTTTCCTTGTGTTTTTTAGAAGTATCCTCAGCCTCATTTGTTGCATCGGTGTCCGTGGCTTTCACAGCTTACAAGCAAAAATAGCCAGGCAATCAAAACCTCAATCAGTTGAAATTAAGAAGCAACTAATTACCACAAATAGAAATCTACCATTTTCCTTCTTCTGTAAACATTCCTTCAGTGGAGCACGATTCATTGCTAGCTTAACTATAATTTTTCTATCAGCAATAGTGAATCCATCCTTTTGTTGAATAGCTCACTTGGCATCTTGAACAGTTGCGCTAGTATCAATGTAACAGGTTGAAGGTCTATTTTATGCCCATATATTTATCAGCAGAAAGATAATATACAGTGAAAACTTCATGAATTGTTATTTTTGCCTTTTAATTGGTCCACTTCTATCACCAACAAGGCAACAATAACAAGAAAAATGTATTTGAGGAAGGATCCATGGTCCATCAAACTAAACATCCAAAAAGCAAGGGAGCGGTAAAAATGTAAAATCATGTGAATGGGTTCGAAGAGTAGAATAATGTAATGCAAAATCAAATGTCAGCTAAGCAGATATATGAAAAATCTAAGCTCTCACCTTAACGACTATTATTGCTATGACTCTAGCAACGGTGAGAAAAAGCAAGGCCATGATGCAACGATCATTTGCAACCTATATTTAAGAACAATATATGTAAACAACAAAGTGTTGGCACAGAAAATGAATAAAAAGTGATAGAGGCACTTACCTGCCTACCAATTTCTTTCACTATCTGTGATGCCTTTTTAATGGAGGAATGGATATAATCCAGCTCATTAATGATTCTGCTCATTTGCTCTGTCTGATCAATAAGAAATAACCAAAGTTAGCTCTGCTATACCCAGATTAGATAGTGCACATATATGATTGGTTGATCTTGTGAAGAACAAAGAAAGCTTGCCTGTGATTTAATAGCAGTTGCAGTTTCTATACCTACGTTGATGGTCTCTTGGACAGTCTACAGAAGTCGACAACAAATCAGTGTCATAAAGTAATGATGCAACTTATGTGCAGAAGGGTACAACAATTTGTTGAAGACTTAGAAGTCTGTCCTAGCGAATAGTTTCATATAAGCTAAAGAGACTGAAATTCTTATTTAGGCTAAAATTCTTGTTTGTTAAATTACTTTGACCATATACCCAAAACATGAAGATAGTGGTATAGTACAAACATTTATTTCATGATTTCTTACATCATAGAGGAAAGCTAACCTGTTTAGATCTTACAATAGCCTGATCAGTCTCATCCATCAATTGGTTTCCATGATCCATTAACTGCTCGTTTGTCATATCTACAAAAAGACATTGCTTATGAATTTAAAGAAATGTATATATCTTGTTAGTGATGCACACATGTTTATTTTCTTCAATAGCCAACCACCAAAAGGGAAGGGGCATGTCTAATGATTCTTATCATTTGAACCTGAAAGAAAATATACCATCACGTTATGCACTTAGAGGGACTTTAACATTGCTACTTACTTGCTGCTAACAGGACATTTTCTTCACCAAAGCCATCTTCAACACTTGGGCCATAAAAAAGATCAACTCGCTTATCTTCGCTTGCATGTCTGAAATCCAAAGGATCTTGCGCATGTAAGTATCATGTAGTGCTAATCAAAATTAAAAGAACATGTTTCTTAAAGTCCTTAAGTAAGATTATTTCATAGTGCAGTGCTTCCCAGAAACCTAGCTTGGCGAGATATTTCATAGTCGAGTCCAGAAAGTGCTTGAAAAATACAAATTTACAATAGCAAGCCAACACAAGCAACATTCAGGGCATAATATTTGCACCAAATACAATCTAAAAAATGCTAACACCAAATACAAGCGGTCAGGTGGAGATGGGCACCCAAATATCACATAAACTGGAGTTGATACTGAATGGCAGATCATCAATAGATTACCCACGCTTTAACAGAACAGGCAAGAACAGCCAAGAATAGAAAGCAGTGTTCATATGCTTACGATGTGCTCCAGGTGGCAAATGCAGCGGAATGGGAGAGAGCTCACAACACTACTAAAAGTGCATCTTGGTACATTTAGACCCCTAATTAATTTTGGTGTATTAATGATAATGATGATCAAAAGCTACTAATCGCATTAATGAGTTATATGCAGAGAAGTCAGGAAAAACGGCATTACAATTGAAATAAATTTGGAGAAAAGCTCCGGTTAGTCCAAAATAGGCTTAAAGGTGCAAAATATTGTATTACTTTTGAAATTGAGTCTAGGGCCGCCGTTCTATAAAGAGGGATACGTTGAAAGTTGTTCCGAAGCTTTATACTCAAAGAAAAATCTTTTTGAAAGCCTTTTGAATTGGTTCAAACTAATTTCTGAATTCTCTAGTTGGCCCGGAACTTCCGGTTAAGCCCGGAACTTTCGAAATGGATCTTTTGTATCGGATTTTTATTTGGCCCAGAACTTCCGGTTAAGCCCGGAACTTCCGAAATGAACCTTCTGTATCCGATTTTCATTTGGTCTGGAACTTCCGGTAAAGCCTGGAACTTTCAAAATGAACCTTCTGTATCCGATTTTTATTTGGCCCGGAACTTCCGGTTAAGCCCGGAACTTCCGAAATGAACCTTCTGTATTGGATTTATTTTTGACCCAGAACTTCCGGCTGAAGCCCGGGACTTCCAAAATTGCTATTCTGTTTGAATTTGTTTTTCATCCCGAAACTTCTGGCTAGTACCGGAACTTCTAGATGAACAGTCGCAAAATGTCTTCAAACGGCTATTTTCTGTGTGCGGGGTATAAATACCCCCTCACCCTATTTCAAACAGCTTTCTCTCTCACCTAAAGAACTTCAAGAATCCTAGAGCTAAAATCATAAACTCTCTATCTCTTTCAAAGCTAAGATCTAGAGCAAATCTTTGAGATTTGGTTTGAGAGTGCAAAACAAATCTTTTAGCAAACTCCTTGCTCCATCTTTTGAGAAGATTTTGGGTGGTTGAGTTCGTTGATTTTCTTGATAAATCTTGAGCACAAAGATTTGAACCTACAAGCCTTTCAACGGATTTGTTACTCTTGGAGGTGCTACCTCTTAGACGGCTAGGCGTCAAATCCGTGAGCACCTAAGGAGATTGTGGTGTGCCCGAAAAAGTTTGTACAAGCTCTACTTTGGCTTTGATAAGGTAACTAGTAGAAATCCAAGCTTAACTTCGGTTAAGGCTTGGTAAGGAAAAGGATTAAAAGAGACTCGGCCTTTTGGGGCCTCTCAACGGAGACGTAGGATCGATGGATCCAAACTCCGAGAAATATTCACTCGTGTTCATTGTGTTCTTGCTCGCTCATATCTTCATATTGCTCGATCTACTTGCTAGTTACGTTCTAGAACATATTCCTATGTAAAAGTTGTAGCTAACAACATTGCTCATACTCGTATTCATTTACTTTGTTAGCTAGATTAAATTTAATATCTGTTCGATTTCTGGTCTTCCCAAAACTTCCGGTTACAGTCGGAAGTTCCGGTCCCCAGAAGTTCTGAAAACCTCCGACGACCCGGAACTTCCGGTCCTGAAATTTTTCGAACTGATCATTTTCTGCAAGTAATTTTCAGATAGCCTATTCACCCCCCTCTAGGCTACTTTCAATTGGTATCAGAGCCCAACTCTTCTCAAAGGCCTAACCGCTTGAAGAGAAACGATGTCGAGCGAATCTCCACAAAGGAATGCGGGCGGATCCGGATCGAGGTCATCATCGTCGGTCTCATCCAAGGATAGCAACAATACACTAAAAGCAGCAAAATATCCTTTTGATTATTCTAAGCTTAATTCCGTTAATAATTATATCTCCGTGCCAACCGGTCGTGCACCCTACTTTGATGGTACACACTATGTAGCATGGAGGCATAAAATAAAACTGCATCTTATTTTCATGCATCCAAATATATGGAAAATTGTTTGCACAAGTTTAGATATTGAAGATACCCTTTCGAAAGCCAAGAACTTGACTACCGAAGAAGAGCAAGCCATCCATCGCAGTGCTCAATCGGCTAGTGTCATACTTGCCGCATTGAGCCCCGAAGAGTTCAACAAAGTTGATGGTATTGAAGAAGCCAAAGAAATATGAGAAACTTTATAAGTTGCCTATGAAGGTACATCAACTATGAGGGAGTCCAAGATAGAGCTTTTCGAAGGAAAGCTTGGAAGATTTATCATGGAAGATGATGAGACTCCCTAAGAAATGTATGACCGCCTCATGGTCTTGGTCAACAAGATAAAATAATTTAGAAGTGAAGAGATGATCGATCATGTGGTGGTCAAACGATTGCTCCGTGCAATAGCGCAAAGGAATCCCACCTTGGTCACCTTGATTCGGGAGCGCAAGGAATTCAAGAAGATCACTCCAAGTGATGTGCTAGGAAGAATCATATCACATGAGCTTATGGAGGAAGAAGCTAACGAAGTCAAAGACCTTACCAAACTCCATAGTAACAAGGGCAAGGATGTGGCACTAAAGGCTAAAAAGAAGGAAGAATCAAGCGACGAGAGCAATGATGAAGAACTTGTCCTATTCGTCAAGAAGTTCAAGAAATTCATGAGAAATGGCGGATTCGATAAGTACGAGAAAAGATATGACAAGTCCAAGAAGAGGCAATCTAAGAAGGGTTCCTATGAGTGTGGCGATCTTAGCCACTTCATAGCCGATTGCCCCAAGAAGAAGAAAGATGAAGATAGCAAAGAAAGACACAAGTATAAGAAGGGGAAGAGGAGTGGCCATGCTCACATTGGTGAAGAATGGGATTCCAATTCCGAGTCCGAGTCGGAATCGGAGTCCGATTCTTGCAAGAAAGGAGTTGCCACCGTTGCCATCGCCAACCAAACACTTCCAAGACCGTCACTCTTTGGAGAGTTAAGCGACGACGACGACATCATTTTTTCCAAGTGCTTCATGGCTAAGAACAAGATGGTACTACCTAAAGCTCTAGTTAAAGATGATGCTAGTGATGATAGTGATAATGAATCTAGAGCTAATGAAGTAATGCTTAAAACCATGAGTAAACAAGCTAGAATCAAACTTAAACAACTTATAGAAACAATAGAGTCGCAAGAAGCAACTCTTGAAAAACAAGAAGCTTTGCTTGTTCTTGAAAAAGAAAAGAATGTTGATCTTGAGCGTTTCTTGCTAAGGAAAAGAAGAGTGTAGACAAATTGACTAATCTTAATAGTTTAGTCAAGGAAGCTAATCTAGACTTAGAGAAAACCCTCAAAACTCTCAATAGCGAGCTTATGATTCTAGATGAATCTAATAAGAGTCTTGAAGAGATGATTGAGTCTCTAATGTCCCAACCTAACTTTACTCCTTCTATTGCTTCCACAAGTAATGGTTGTTCAAAATGCTATAACATTTATATCATTGCTTATGAGACTAACATGAAGAAAATAGATGTCCTTAGAAAAGAAAATGAGAGGCTTGGCACCTTGGTAAGTTTTGGGTGCATGAAAGCCTATAAGTCAAATAACACCCTATGTAACACCCTCAATACCCAAAGCAATATCGAGAAGCGTGGGTTTGGCTATCATCCAAATGAGACCAAGCTCACTCCTAGAAGAACGAACAAGGGTAAAGAGGTAATTGAGTTTGTGAGAGAAGGCCAAGCTTCAAAGAAGATGAAGAACAAGCCTTATACCTCACAAACCACCTTCTATGCCTCATACTTGATTAGGAGGAACCACCGTGGTAAAGTGGTTGCTCAATTTGTAGGCAATAAAAATAAAAAATCATTAAGATGTGTATGGATTTCTAAAGTACTTGTGACTAACATTGAAGGATCCAAAAAGGTTTGGGTACCTAAAACAAAGAACTAATTCTCTTGTAGAAATATTCCTCTGGTGGATCAAGTTGGGTGATGAATAGTGGATGCACCCACCATATGACCGGAGAGAAAATAATGTTCATATCCTTTGAGCCAAACCAAAATCAACATGAGTCTATTTTGTTTGGTAACAATGGAAAATGAGAGATAATGGGTATAGGTAAAATTGCTATCATAAATAATTTCTCAATTTTAAATGTTCTTTTAGTTAAGTCTTTAAGTTACAATTTGCTTTCCGTTTCGCAATTGTGTGAGATGGGGTATAATTGTGTTTTTTCTAATGAGGGTGTAACCATTTTGAGAAGAAGTGACAATTCCATGGCTTTCACGGGTAGATTAAAGGGAAAACTCTATCTAGTCGATTTTAAACTAGATAAGGATAAACCTGAAACTTGCTTTATGGCCAAATCTAGCATAGGTTGGTTATGGCATCGTCGACTAGCTTATGTTGGTATGAGGAACTTATCAAAACTTCTCAAAGGGGATCACATCCTAGGACTAACAAATATTTTATTTGAGAAAGATAGGTTGTGTAGCGCATGTCAAACCGGAAAGCAAGTTGGAGCGCCGCACACCGCAAAGAACATCATGACAACAAGAAGGCCACTCGAGCTCCTACACATGAATTTATTTGGACCCGTGGCATACTTAAGCATTGACGGTAACAAATACGGTTTTGTAATTGTCGATGATTATTCTCGTTTCACTTGGGTATTCTTTTTGCATGATAAAAGTAAAACACAATGAATATTTAAAAGTTTTGCAAGAAGAGTCCAAAATAAATATGAAGTCAAGATCAAGAAAGTAAGAAGTGACAATGGAAGTAAATTTAAAAACACTCAAATTAAAGACTTTCTTGATGAAGATGGCATCAATCACGAGTTCTCTGCTCCATATGATCCACCTCAAAATAGAGTGGTAAAACAGAAGAATCGGACCTTGGTGGAGGCGGCAAGAACAATGCTTGATGAATACAAGACTTCAGACATTTTTTGGGCCGAAGCAATCATCACCGCATGCCATGCCATAAACCGTCTCTACCTCCACAAGATCCTCAAGAAGACGGCATACGAACTCCTAATCGGTAACAAACCTAACGTTTCATACTTTAGAATTTTTGAGAGTAAGTGTTTTATCTTATGTAAGCGGCCAAGAAGTTTCAAGTTTGCCTCTAAGGTAGATGAAGGGTTCTTGGTCGGTTACGAGTCCAATGCGCATGCCTATCGTATGTTCAACAAAACCTCGGGCATTGTTGAAGTCACTAGGGATGTGACATTTGATGAATCTAACGGCTCTCAAGTAGAGCAAGTTGATCTAAGTGTTATAGGCGAAGAAGAACCTTTATGTGAAACAATCAAGAATATGTAAATTGGAGACATAAGGCCAAGAGAACAAGTGCCTACGGATCAACAAGAACCTCAAGTAAATGAAAGTCACACCCAAGAGACTCAAGAGCAAGGGGTGTTGGATAAAGATCAAGAAATCTATGAGGAGGTTGTTCGACAACCCGCACAACACCCAAGAGTCCACCAAAGCATTCAAAGAGATCATTACGTGGACAACATCCTTGGAGACATACAAAGAGGGGTAACAACTCGCTCACGTATTGCTAATTTTTGTGAGTGTTACTCTTTTATGTCCTCTTTAGAACCTCTAAGGATAGAAGAAGCTCTTGAAGACACGGATTGAGTGATGGCCATGCAAGAAGAGCTCAATAACTTCAAGAGAAATAAAGTGTGGAAGTTGGTGAAAAGACCGAAGCAAAACGTGATCGGCACCAAATGGGTCTTCTGCAACAAGCAAGACGAGCACGGCATGGTCACAAGGAACAAAGCGAGGTTGGTTGCTTAAGGTTTCACGTAAATCGAAGGTTTGGACTTTGGTGAGACTTATGCTCCTGTTGCTAGGCTAGAATCAATTCGAATTTTATTAGCCTATGCAACTCACCATGATTTCAAGCTATATCAAATGGACGTGAAAAGCGCATTCTTAAATGGGCCAATTTCCGAATTGGTGTATGTGGAGCAACCACCCGGCTTTGAAGATCCCAAGTTCCCCAATCATGTGTTTCAACTCCAAAAGGCGCTCTATGGACTTAAGCAAGCACCTAGAGCATGGTATGAATGCCTTAGAGATTTTCTCTTAAAGAAAGGCTTTGAAATAGGCAAAGCCGATCCCACTCTCTTCATTAAGCGTTTCAATAGTGATTTCTTTGTTTGCCAAATATATATCGATGATATTATATTTGGTTCTACTAATAAAGACTTTTGTGAAAAGTTTAGTAGAATTATGACTAAGAGGTTTGAGATGTCGATGATGGGTGAGTTGAAGTTCTTTTTGGGATTTCAAATCAAGCAATTCAAGGAAGGCTCCTTCATTTATCAAACGAAGTATATCAAGGATATGCTAAAGAAGTTTGACATGGAAAGTGCCAAGCCCATCAAGACCTCCATGCAAACCAATGACCATCTTGACCTAAATCAAAAAGGAACCGATGTCGACCAAAAGGTATACCGCTCCATGATAGGTTCCTTACTGTATTTATGTGCATCTAGGCCGGATATAATGCTTAGTGTTTGCATATGCGTAAGATTTCAAGCTGCACCAAAAGACATTCATTTGGTTGCCGTTAAAAGAATCTTAAGATATTTGGTTCACACTCCAAACCTAGGACTTTGGTATCCGAAAGGCTCAACCTTTGATTTAATTGGCTATTCGGACTCCGATTATACCGGTTGCAAAGTGGATAGGAAAAGCACTACCGAAACTTGTCAATTTCTTGGAAGATCTCTTGTTTCATGGTCTTCTAAGAAACAAAACTCAGTTGCTTTATCCACCGCCGAAGCCGAATATGTAGCAGCCGGTAGTTGTTGGGCTCAACTTCTTTGGATGAAACAAATCTTGAAAGACTTTAGGCACAACATAACCAAAATCCCATTATTGTATGACAATGAGAGTGCAATCAAAATAGCCTACAACCTCGTCCAACACTCAAGAACCAAACACATTAATATTCGCCATCATTTCTTGAGAGATCACGAGATCAAGGAAGATATTAGCCTAAGTCATGTGAGAACCAAAAAACAACTCGCCGATATATTTACCAAGCCTCTAGATGAGCAACGGTTTTATGAGTTAAGAAATGAGCTAAATATTCTTAATTCTCGAAACATAGTTTGATGAACTTGCATATAAAAGCGTCCATGTTGAAAATGAAAAGGTAAACCAATTGCCTTCCTTCTTATGTATTGTGCCACATTTTAAATAAAAAAACTTCACTTCTATGGTCATAAAGCATGCCATGTGATGCTTGTAATTAAAAAGCTATGCTATGATGAATTTATATATTTGAGCTATGCTATGATGAATTTATGATTATACATGTCTTGCCATGTTGTATTTATAGTCATACATGCCTTAACATGCTTGTGATAAAATATTATTGCTAAGTCAAAAGGTTCATGGCATTTGTCGTCCTTGAATTATAAGTTAGAATTGAGTTCTGGAGGGCCCAGAAGTTCTGGCTACAGCCGGAACTTCCGGACCTGTGATCTATTTTAAAAGTTTCTGGTGCAATCGGAAGTTTCGGTTACAACCGGAAGTTCCGGTTCACCCAGAATGTCCGAAAGTTCCAGCTAAACCGGAAGTTTTGGGCTGAACTTATATAAATAGCCCAGTCCGAACCCTCTCTCCTCTTTTCTCCCATTTCCACTCGGTTTTCTCCACTTCCAACACTTGATTCCTCCGGCCATTCTCTAAATCCATCCGTGGGAATCGCGTGTCCTCTTGAGGGGGAGCCAAGGACATCTCCGGGAGCGCCGATCCATACTTTTCTTCATCGAATTCTCCTCTTTTGAGGTATATTCTTCAAAACCCTAGATTTGGGTTTTCTCTCTAGTTAGCGGTTAAAATTTATTTTTAACTAGCTAGAGATGCTCCTAGTGAACTTGTTTAGGTGTGCCCTAGCTACATTTTCGAAATCGAAAGATTTTGATTTTGTGGAGCCCAGAAGTTCCGAGTACAATCGGAAGTTCCGGGTATAATCGGAAGTTCCGGGTTAGGCTGCACTCTGAATTTTAGTTCCCAATTCAATTCAATTCATTTCTTTCCCTTCCTCGCTGCAGCTTCCATCATGTCTGGTGATCGTCGCAAGAAGGCTCGTCACGACACCCAAAGAAATACTAGCGACTCCGATGATGGGAGCGACTACACACCTCAATCACAAGAGGCGAGTATGTCGCCTCCTTCGGCAAGGAGGCGTGTGAAGCAAACCACCACAAGAAGTCCTCGCCCTGAGGTCCAGCTACCTCCTGGCAGGCCTCAGCCCTCCGCTCACCAAAATGTGAGCGCGGCTGGTCGCGGGAAAGGAAAGGCTGTTGCAACTGAACCCTCTAGTGGCAACATCCTGGTCTTGAAGAGGAAGCCCGTGGCGCAAGCTAGAACAGATCACTTGTCTGCTTCAAGGACTCAATGGAATTATCTTCGCCACACCGCTCGGGCCGGCTCAGAAAGGATTTAAGATCCTAGAATCTTTGAGAGGAATGCATCTGACTACCGCTTTCATAGTGGTTTTCAGTAAGATTACTATCTTTCCGTGATGCTTTCCAAGAGATCGCCGGTATGCGATATGAAATGGATTAACTGGGAGAACATGAAGAAGAAGAACTCTTCAGTTTTTAATCAAGTTATTCGTACATGCTGAGCCAAGAATCTCTTCTCTCTTTTGGAGCTGAAGCAAAATTGGTGCAAGGAGGCTATTTGTCAATTTTACTCCACCCTCTTTCAGACTGTTGAGGATGATGAGCCAACTTTTCACTGGATGATCGAGGATAATGAGTTTAAGGTGACGGTCACAGATTTTGTTATCATTCTTGGTCTTGGGGGTGATGATCTTCAACATCATCGTCTGGATCAAGAGTTAACCTTGGGAGCCGACCGTACTCCGTATCTCTATCAGCTGGGCAACCAGCATGCGGGGTCCACCAAGGGCCTCTTGCCATTCTTTGAGGTTCTGAACAACATGTTCAGAAAAACCATGCTGCCTAAGATCGGAGATGTCACCTCTTTGCTGTCGAACTCAAGGAATTTGCTGACTGCTATGATGGAGGATCGTCCACCGTTTAGCGTGGCGCACTTCCTTTGGAGCAAGATCTACCTTTGCTCGGTCTCGCCGGGGAGAAGTTGTGTGTATGCTCTATATATATAGCTTGTGATCGGCCGGGTCTCCCGACTCCGGATGGTTCACGAGGTGGAGCATCGAGACTTCACCCCCCGTGTGCCCAAGACGCCAGCGCCAGCTCCAGCTCCTGCACCAGCTCCAGCAGCAGTTTCTCCTCGCGCTCTAGTCCCTACTAGCCCCCGGCGTACTCCTCGGTCTAGCGGAGGTGACCGTCCGTCCAGCTCATCGTCTTCATCTACTTCTCCCTTAAAGAAGATGTTGTCGGTGATCTTTAAGATGTGTCGCAACATCACCGTGGCCGAGCAAGAGCGTAGGGAGGATAGCAGGCAGCAGCGTGAGGCCATAAATAGGCTTCTCCAATAGTCAAGGCATCCTCCCATGGATCCCTTGCCTGTTCCTGTGGTGCCTTTCGACCCCACCTTAGGGACCGAGTGCACCGACGATCCCTACTCCTACTTCTTCGGAGCAGCGGATTCGACATCCCGCCAGCAGCCTTAGCAGTCTTCTTCTTCGGAGGATGACGAGGATGATGATGGGGATCAGGAGGAGAGCGAGGACGACCCCGAGTGAGTTATCTTGTTCTTTCTCTCTTTTTGGTGTCTTTGATGTCAAAGGGGGAGAAGATCTGTCAAAGAAGTCGTCCAGTTGTAGTCTAACTATCTATCCCTTGACTTCTAATTATAATCTGTGTCATGAACTTTGTGGCTTGTAATGGTATTTTAAATGATTTATCTCTTGTATGACATGGATGTGTATCGAATAACATGGATGCCTTAATGCTTAATGTATAATTATGTTTATTTTACACTTGTGATGTATGACATGGTTGCATATGGTGATATGTTATGAAATTCTGCGATTTGCATTATGAGATGCTCTAAATGATATGAAATGTTGTACTTTTCATTATTAAACTGTTGCATATATTTAGGGGGAGCTAAACTGTCGAAATTTTATCTCTTATGCAATTTGAAATCCTTCTTTGATCATGTTGTCATCAATCACCAAAAAGGGGGAGATTAAAAGTGCATCTTGGTGCATCTAGGCCCCTAATTAATTTTGGTGTATTAATGACAATGATGATCAAAAGTTACTAATCGCATTAATGAGTTGTATGCAGAGAAGTCAGGAAAAACGGCATTACAATTGAAACAAATTTAGAGAAAAACTCCGGTTAGTCCAAAATAGGCTCAAAGGTGCAAAATATTGTATTACTTTTGAAATTGAGTCTAGGACCGCCGTTCTATAAAGAGAGATACGTTGAAAGTTGTTCCGAAGCTTTGTGCTCAAAGAAAAATCTTTTTGAAAGCTTTTTGAATTGGTTCAAACTAATTTCTGAATTCTCCAGTTGGTCCGGAACTTCCGGTTAATCCCGAAACTTCCGAAATTGACCTTCTGTATCGGATTTTTATTTGGCCCGAAACTTCCGGTTAAGCCCGGAACTTCCGAAATGAACCTTCTGTATCGGATTTTTATTTGACCCAAAACTTCTAAAATGAACCTTCTATATCCGATTTTTATTTGGCCCGGAACTTCCGGTAAAGCCCAGAACATCCGAAATGAACCTTCTGTATCCGATTTTTATTTAGCCCAGAAGCAACTAATATAGCTCACAAAGGCTGAGGTCAGTTCACCAGGGAGTAGGCCGCACAGTGGCAGGTACCTTTGCAACCCTCAACAGGGCAGCGTTCAGCACAGAAGAGTAACCTCACCGTGTAGCTACCGACCGTCGATGTGCTCTAGGATCAAGCGAACAGTGCAGGCGCACATCTCCCAACGTGCAACAGGGCCCTACCCATAGGGAACGAACGTACCTCATAGCGAAGGAGCGAAAGGGCAGAGCACATGCACAGAACTCGACCCCGTCGGTGTCTGTTGCCAACCACAGTGGCCATGCCGGCGAGAGGCGGTGGCGAGCGGCCCCCTAGGAGGCGACGGCAAGCGCCTAGGCCGAAGAAGGCGACGGCGAGCTAAGGGATTGCAGATCGAGGTGACAGGTGGGGGTAGGATTGGAGAGCGGCACGGCGGCCGGTGGTCTGCGGGTGGAGGACGGGGACGGAAGCGACCGGTGGCTGGCCGCCAGACTAGTTGGTCAGGCGACGAGCGGTGGCCAGCGTGTGGAGGGATGGGGGCGGTGAGCGACCAGCGGCCATGCCGACGAGAGGCGATGGCGAGCGGCCTCCTAGGAGGCAGCGGCGAGCGCCTAGGCCAAGGGAGTCTGCGGTGGGCCAAGGGAGACAGCAGGACAGGGTAGATGAGGAGGAGAGATTTGGGACTGGAGTGAGCAGCCAGGAAGAAGAAACCAAGAAAAGGGGGGCTGGACACTTAACAAATTACCAAAGAACTGAAGGAATTTTTCGCAAAATTGACTGCAGGCCACGCCACCCAAAATTCTGAGAGAATTACCAAAGAACAGAGGGGGTTTTCACAAAATGATGACGTGGCTTGCTGCGGTGAGAGCAAATGGAGGGAGGTTTAAAGTATAGAGATTACACAGGTTAACAATATACTGTATGGTTGTTATTGAGGGTTTATAGTGTTGTTTGAGGGTGAAATTTTGACCTAGCGGCATCACGAAAAACCATGAAATTCGAACGAAATTCTCGAAACTCGTTGAAGTACATGGAGGCACCGATGGTTTTTGTTTTTGTGCCGGTTTGAAAAGATCGAAATTAATAAGATTCAAGCAAAATTTCTTGAAATTACAAACATATCGATGTCATTTTGTGACACGAGAATTTATATACTTGCTATGTAATGGACAATCCAATTGTTCCGTGCATAAAAAACCGTAAAAAAGATGATGAGAAGACAAAAATATAATGCGATTAAGGTCCTATTTATTTCAGTTTAGAATTATAGTAATCCAATTTATAAAAAAAAATAGTTAGAATGAACTAATTTATTTGATTATTATAATCTATATTCTAAATTATAATAAATTACCATAATAAGTTGTTTCAAAATAAGCTAAATTATTATAATTTCAAACTAAAATAATCATACAATTGTCACATCACGGTTAAGGTAGGACGGTCGAGCCTAACTGCCGCTGGGCCCACCAACCACACGCAGAAAAAAGTCCATAAACCCCACGGCAATAGGCCTGTCTAGCTGGCGACCACGTAAGACTACTGGTGGGCCAGCCTCGACAGTGTTCGAATTGTTTTCTTCCTCCATCTAGCAGTGGGCCGCGAGCCCATTAAATCCCACCCTGCCTCGCCGCTCGACGCGTCCACCGGAAAAAAAATACCGTCTCGTTTTCTCAATCTCTCTCTCCCCTCCTCCGCCCGCCGCCTCCACCACGCGCGTAGGCGGATCTAGGGTTTTCCTCGGCCTTCGTCCTTCTTGGGCCGAGCCCCCTAATCCTTCCCACCGCGCCCGCGCCCCCGACGTGTTTGGATCGCCTCCGCTCTCCGTAAGCCCCCAAACTCTAAATCCCTCCTCCTCCGCTACCGCCTCTGCTGCATGCGCGGCCGCTCCTCTCCGCTGTATGGGCTGGCCCTTAGCTTCGTAGGCGAGTCTGATTGGATGGGGTGTTTAGATCTGGCCGCGGTTTCGGCTCGTCTGCTCCGGTGTTCGTGCTCTGCGGTGGTTCGTCGGGGCTTGGGCGCCGTCTAGCCGTGTTTCAGGATGGGTTCGGATGGATATGGCTATCCAGATTTTTGTAGGAGGTTTTAGATGTGTCGAATTGTTTGTCGTGTTGTTTTCTATGAGCAAAATTATGGGCCGGCTTTTGCGATTCGAAATTTCGGGTCATGTTAATTCCGGTTGCAAGGTCGATTCAGTAGCTGTGGTAGTAAGAAAAAGCGGTCAATATCTTGGCTTGGGTGTACCAAGGAGTTCACTGTTTAGTCGTTCCTCCAATTTTAGGCATGGTTTTAGTTCGGGGTTGGGGTTTGGAGTTAGGGTATTTTGTCTTTGATGTGACGGAAATGGTAGGCAGCGTGGGACAGCTAGCTTGTACGTCTTAGTGAGGCACAGGAGCTGGAATTATATGGAAATATGGATTTACCATTTTCTGGATCCTGGATCACTTATAATTGTTTGAATTGAACATAGTTATGTACCCCTGCTAGATTCGTGCCAGCTATTCTGCGAGCTCTGACCTCTGGCAAGCACATATAGTGGTCTAGCCAGAGCTAATCTTAGTAGTTGCATTGGTATAGAAGAAGCCATATTACATAGGGGCCGTTTATTTTATTCTAACCTATGTGTAGGCGCCATTAGTTCTACTGACACGACCAAGTTGCTAGTCAAGTACATTATGTGGCTTTCTTTTCTCTATGATTTTTATTTTCTTTCTACTCCAACTCTTTAGCTACTTCGAGTGTTTTACTTGGTTTGTATAGACATGCTTTTTTGTTAGATGACACATTCATACATCCATTTTGTGTTAAATCAATAAATCATGTAAGCATATCTTCTTCTACCGTTTGCCGATTGTTATCCTGCCAAGCAATTTTTTGTGTTAGAGAGGTTAATAGAGCCTTCCTAGGGGCTATGTGCTTTCATATGTTACATATTTAAAGTGACATCATTGTATTGACAAAGTTGTTATCTTTCATAAATGTCTACTTCTAGAATCAGAAAGTGGAATTTGAAATAGTGAGAAACATATTGTTTGTTTCTTTGAGTTTTCTGGTGAAGCAAATATATATTGTCATATGTAAGGATTTATAATGTCCATCTGTTATGCTCTGACTAGTTTGAGGTATTCTCTGATATATTATGCTTTGAATTTTATTTGTGAATTTACATTAGACCTGACTTGACTTTATTTTTAATAAATTGGCAGGCCATCCAGGCTCCATCAGCTAGTCTCTCTTAAGCATGGGTGAACCAAACAGCAATGACAACGCAATGGTGCAGGACGGCGAGATGGTCGATGGCAATGAGATGGTTCAAGGTAGTGAGATGATCAATGGTAACGAGATGGTTCAGGGGGATATCATGGTCCATGGGAATGATGGGATGGTTCAAGGCAATGACATGGTCCATGGGAATGATGAGATGGTTCAAGGGAGTGAGATGATCCATGGTAACGAAATCATCCATGGTGATGAGATGACTCATGTTAATGACATGATCCATGGTAATGAGTTAGTTCAAGTTAACGAGATGGTCAGTGGTGATGATATGGTCCATGGCAATGAGTTGGTCCGTGTTGAGGCAACCCCGCCAACCACAACAAGACGCCGGAGAAAGAAATCACTTGTCTGGGAACACTTCACGATTGAAGCCATGCCTGGGGGATGTTCAAGGGCATGCTGCAATTTATGCAAGCAAACCTTTGCATACAGTTCTGGCTCAAAAATCGCAGGTACTAGCCATCTCAAGAGGCATATCACCCTTGGTTCATGTCCAATGTTAAAAAATGAAGACAGGAGGGTGGCACTACCTTCAGTGACTGGAACTGACAATGAGGGTGAGGGTACTGCAGAACGTCCTGCCAAGAGGCGTTACAGATATACTGGTTACGCAAATGCCACATTTGATCAAGACCGTAGCTGCATGTATCTAGCGAAGATGCTAATTTTGCATGACTATCCACTTCACATTGTTCAACAGCCAGCATTCACTGCTTTCATTGAGAGTCTACAGCCTCGTTTCAGGGTGGCAGATGTTGAAACAATAGAGGGAGAAGTGTATTCTGTTTATCAGAAAGAAAAGGAAAATCTGCTGCAAGCATTCAACACTATGCCTGGAAGGATCAGCCTCACTATTGGGTTGTGGACAACTAGTCAAACTCTTGGCTATGTTTCAATTGCAGGACAATTTATTGACACTGACTGGAAAGTGCATCGAAGAATGCTAAACTTCATGATGGTGTCTTCTCCTCATTCAGAGAATGCACTTAGTGAAGCCATTAGTACAAGCCTTTCAGACTGGAATATGAAGGACATGCTATTCACTATCACATTGGATAATGATTGCTCATCACATGATATCTACAGTGCAAATCTGAGAGGCTACCTCTCCAATAAGAACAACCTCATGCTCAAGGGTCAGCTCTTTGTTGTCAGGTGTTTTGCCCATATTTTGAATGCAGTTGCACAGGATGTCATTGCTTCTATTCACGGTGTGATCTACAATATCCGTGAAAGCATAAAGTTCATAAAAGCTTCTCCTGTCCGTGAGGAGAACTTTGCTGAGATTGCTCTTCAGTTGGAGATTCCCAGTACCAAGACCCTTTGTCTTGATGTCACAACCCAGTGGAATACGACATATCTTATGCTTTTGGCTGCCTTGGATTATAGGCAGGCATTCACCACGTTAGAGACATGTGATGATAACTACAACGAAGCACTATCCGCGGAGGACTGGAAGAAAGTGGAGGCAGCCTGCAATTATCTTAAGCTGCTCTATGATTCTGCTCATAGCATCATGGCTGCAGCAAATCCAACTTCAAATATCTTTTTCCACGAGGCATGGAAACTTCAGCTTGAACTTTCAAATGCCATAGCCCATGAAGATCCAGTTTTCAGCAGCATTGCCAATGATATGCATGAGAGGTTTGACAAGTACTGGAAGGACTGCAACCTTGTACTCGCCATTGCTGTTGTCATGGATCCACGATTCAAGATGAAGCTTGTTGAGTTCAGTTACTCAAAAATTTATGGTGTTGAGAATGCAAAGTATGTTAAGGTGGTGGATGATGCTGTTCATGAGCTTTATAAAGATTATGTTGCACAGCCCCTCCCCTTGACGCCAGCCTTTGTTGATCAAGGGGAAGCTAATAAAAATGCTCCTGCTGGTGAGAATAGTGCTCCCACAACTCCACCTTCTACTGGCGATGGACTTTTGGACTTTGATATGTATCTCTCGGAGATAGCAGTAAGCCAGCCCTCAAAGTCCGAGTTGGAGCAGTACTTGGAAGAAGCCCTCACTCCCCGCATCCAAGAGTTTGACATTTTGTACTGGTGGAAGCTTAACACCCTTAAGTTTCCTACCCTCTCGAAGATGGCGCGTGACATATTGGCTATCCCTATGTCCATGGTATGTAGTGGGAGCTCAATATTTTCGGCAGCAGCAACAGGAAGCCGCACGCTTGACGACTACAGAAGCTCACTGCGTCCTGAAACTGTGGAGGCGCTAGTCTGCGCAAAAGACTGGCTCCAGCATTCACCAGCCGTCCCTGAAGCTCCGAGCTCTGCATTGGTGAAGGCGGAGACCTAGGCTATTCCTTGATTAATAGTCGTTCATTTTGGCTTGTGTTAGTGTTCTAGAACATAGAATGCGACTCGATTATGTTCTAGGTATCTACTAGGTATACTTTACACTCTAGATTATTCCGGCTGTGCTGATTTCACTTCTTGTGAGTTGTGGCACCCTTTACTTCATCATGTATCTTGACGCATGTGTTGGCTGCATGTTGCTGTCATCCATTGTGATAATAAATGCATCTGATTACAAGTGCTGTGAGCCGGTGCCTGATGGTACCATTGTTCTTGTCAAATAGTTGTTGCTTTCATCTCTTGTTAAATGCGGCGTCCTAATCAAGCGAGTGGAGACCCTCAGCTAGAGCATCTTTTCAGTCACGTATGGCACTGCGATCAGGGTTAATCAGACCGGTAATCTGATCTAATTATCGCTAAATCGGAATAGAATTATACCATCTAGTAGTTTGGAAAGCTTGCTCGCTTATAAGCTACAAGTATGTTGTAGTTTTGAACGGACCCTCACTATCCCTGTCCAGATTGCTGCTGAAGAAGTAATCAAATTACTGTCGGATAGTTTAACTCATATATCTTTGTTTCATTGATCAATTGTGCAGAACAGTGAGTGCACATACTCTGAAAGAAACTGAGCCCTTTCACCATGGGGTGGACTACTAGACCTCATACACATAAGTCAATTGTGCAATTGCGTCGTTTGTACATTATAAGCTGCACATAATGTTCTGCGCGGTCCACTGAATAAGAAAGTGTTAACTTATCTAATAATTCGAGCACCCCAAATGCTTAAGAATCCTCTGAGATCGAACATATTTCTTATGCTAATGTTGGCTCGTCTAATTCATCCATTCGTGAGCTGAACC